>JBBPMT010000049.1:0-37087 GCA_038090455.1 Garcileccinum viscosum
GCCCCTGATGTAGCGCTAAGCATGACTCCAGAGTCGAAGTTCGATGAGGCCACTCCGAGGCCAAAGTTGCGTCGCAACACACAGATTACAAGCTCGGACGTAGCGCGAGACCGCAAGTGGTTGGCATTGGGGTTCGTGTTGGGAGCAATCTCTGTACTTGCAATCAGCAGGCTCGCGGAAACTTTGAAGGGGTGAAAGGTGACATAACTTCTTGAAGATTCCGCTCATGTAAAGGACTGGGATAACATGTTGACGTATGTTGTAACTATGTACCTCACTGCTTGCTACGTGGTATGTATAATATACTATCACTCCCCATGGACTGAGCCACCCCACTAGTTGGCCGGTCACAAAATGTCACAGCCAGTCACACGTCGTCACACTGCACAATTTCAAGCTCCGCTGGCGAGACCGAGGGGCCAATAGGAGTATGTATGCTATACGTGTTATGTGCGATATGTGTACTATATGTATCAGTGTGAAGTATCAAACGGGGGACTATTAAGGTGATCTATGAGTAACTAGTCCCGCTGTGTGGTATGTACTAAAATCTAAGGTAGCGGATGGTTGATGAGTGTCCATTGGGGGATGAATAGGAGAAGAGTGAGTGATGTGTGGCACTGAGCCCAGCTCGGGAGAACGGAAAGAATAAACCACTGGCACTGGCATGGACTTGGAAGGTTGAGCGTGAACAGATGATGGGCCCGGTGTACTGCATTGATGTCATTCGAGTTCGTATCACCTTATAATGTCTCTTAGATGATGCATAATTGAAGGGAAAATGTGTTATTAGAGAAGTAGTGGTCGTTTTCAAAAATCGGCCAACTAGTGGGGTGGCTCAGTCCATGGGGAGTGATAGTACCATTTCGCGAAATGCCACTCTCATAGTCGAATCCCAATTCGATTTAGCATCACAAGCTGTCCAGCGTTCTGCCTCAGCGGACAAATGACTGGAATATTAACATGGACAGTCATTCAAGAGATGATAGCACAATTTAGCCATTGATATGGTTCATATATCCATGAGCCAGCTACACTTGGTCGTTCTCTCAACTCGTCGCAAACTACAGGTTTTTGAACTTTGCCAAGGGTAGTATTGGTATTGATTAGAAGAAAGGTATATCACCGAACACCTTGAAGTTGTTGTTGCCACTAGTAGCATTGAACAGTGTAAGCCCCACTTACCACCATCTTATCCCACACGCCACTCACACGCCACTCCACACCATTCCATGATGTCATAACCGCATTCCACATACTCCTCACTGCCACTTCTGATACATATATATAGGCTACTCAATGCTCGCATGTACACACACACACTTTTTCCCTCTTTTCCTCATATACTCTCTTCATATTCTGTTGTCTCATCTGAGTGAGGCACACTGCCTACACTTTTTTTTGAATATTAACAATGAGAGTATTTCTCTGATTCGTCCCTCCAGTCTCCACTCCACAATTTTTCTGTTCCACTGTCTTGCTGTTCCACTGCTGTTCTACCGATTCCACTATTCTTGTCATTACCATTCCATTACTGCATTGTTTTCTGTTAACCGCATTGTTCTCCCCTCTGTTCCTATTTGTTTCCATGATATGTATCATTTTATATCATCCTGATTACATAAGTTCCCCATTGCAAAACTGACGCGTACAGCCCCCTCCACTTCTTGGTCGCTGACCACTAGAAGTCAAGCATGTGCTCAGTGGGTACACACACCCTCAGCCCTCTGTTTATCCCTCCTCCCCAACCTTACCCTGATGCCTCCTCGCCACTTATCCTCTGATACTGATTCAGACACTTCCTCCCCAAGAGCATCACATGGATCATTATTCATGGCTGGACAAGCACGCTGTGATATCATCCCTAACAAGCCTCCGATTTTTACTGCGGGTGATCTGACTGTGGATGCTCTACAGTCTTGGCACTTTGGTTGCCTGCAATACTTTGATGTCAAGGGTGTTGAGGAAGGCAATCAAGTCTGCACTGTCTCCTGGAACTTACACGATCATCATATTCAAGAATGGCTTGGTAATAATTGTGCCCACCTGACTGCCCTCACCTTCGAGGAGTTTATTGAAGAGCTCAAAGGCACTTGGCTTCCAGAGGATTGGAATTCCGACCTTCAAGAACAACTACTTGCAAGCTATCAAGGTTCCCACGCTTTTGGTGAATGGGTTCTGTTGTGAACATCATCATAACCTCACTTTGCCCCTAGTCTAGGGTTCCCTTTCTGGCATTTCCCCTTTCCAGACATAGCCACATGCTTATCCCAGTGCTTCTCCCCTTGGTCACATGACAGCTAGATGCTGATTATTACATGACACACTATTGTGGCAAGTCTATTTACTATTGTTTACCTTTTTATAGACACCCAGCCTCTTCATTTTTCATCGGCTGACGATCTCCCGATCTTGATCTCCATCGTATCTTGATAGATCCCAGATCCCAATAGATCTTCCTTTGTTTATCTATAGATCTGCCACACCCTCATGGTACATGGCCTCTCTTCATATTCTCAAGGTCCCTGGCATCTCTTCCATTCTGCCACACCACGTTGTTGCCTTATGGCTTTATCTATCTCCTTGTAGTATGTGCCGGCCCTCATGTCATGGTCTGTGCACACTGTAGCATAGTATATATAGAGTGCAATCACCGAGCAAGACTCCCCAGTCTTGTTATATTTGGTTCTCCTCCTAGACCTCCATTGAGCTACCTAGCGAGCCTACCGTTTGCGACTCATCAAGAGATCCATATTATCTTTGAGTCTACTAATAGCAGAGGAGTCCATAGGGTATAACCTACAAGCAGATCCCATAGGCATGTAACCCATCGCACATACCTTTCTAACCTTATTTCTTCGACTACTCAATAGCTCCCACTTCAGGTTCATGACCTCGAAACAAAAAACATGTTGTTGACAGGGATAGATTCCCATATTGAGTTGACCTCACTTCGCTGGCATATTGAAGCACACTTAAACCCTCAGCTGAAACTCAAGTACCGTGACACCGAGGTCTGGAAAGAAAAGGACTTCCGCAAATGGGTGGATGGGATCTGTTGACTTGATGCTAAACGGCTAAAGAAAGTGGAACTTTGATGCAAGAAGGAGACACTCCACTGTTCTTCTAAGTATAACACTCACCGTCTAGCTGCAACAGGTACCCAGACTTCTGGGGCTGGACCCAGTAGAGGCCACGTGGATGCAAAGGTGATAATGCATTTGCCTGCACTAACTGTTGAGGAGTGACAACTGCTGGCCACAAACAGCGGCTGCTTCAAGTGTCGGACTGTCTTTGTCAATCACATCTCCAAAAACTGCCCTAATGTTACAGTTGACATAGTCCCTGAGGGTTGTACCGTTGCGTTGTCCCATCCCTTTTCATTTTCTCACGTCGATTCACCTCTCTTCCTTTCGGCCGACGGATCCCTTCTGTTTTCTCTTCCTCCGTCTTCAGACTAACTTCCTATCTTCTTATCGTCTCATCGCCTTATCGCCTTATCGCCTTATCGCCGTATCTTTTATCTTGTATGCATAGCCTCCCGCAGCTTCTGACTCATTCTTACTGCGGATGACTCATTTTCCTTCTATGCGATTCCATCGCATTCCATCTCGATTTCTCTTTATGTCTTTTTCTCGTTCACTGCTACGACATAGCTTGGTCCGTGCATCGCACTCTCCTCTATAAATACCCGTAGCACGATGGTGTATATTCCTTAGCTAGTTCTATGCAATTCAGTGTCGATTCTCAGCTGCCTCGAGCTCTTGGTGTGCGCACACAAGATAGAGAGACCCTTCCTTCTTCCAAGCTAGACTTGACAGACTCTTCGTGAGATTCTCGTCTAGGCTTGTGGTATAACTTGACGTTACTCGACGCCCAGCGTAACACCTAACAGCTTCCTTGATCCAAAGACGTATAAGCCGATCACTAAAGCAGATGTCCACCATGCACGAAAGGCTGGTGGCCAGGCTCAACTGTTATGCTAGGCGTCGAGTATTCCACAAGCCTAGACGAGAATCTCACGAAGAGTCCGTCAAGTCTAGCTTGGCCGTTGAGCAATACCACAAGTCTAGACGAGAATCTCATGAGGAGTCCGTCAAGTCTAGCTTGGTCGAAGGAAGGGTCTCTCTATCTTGTGTGCACACACCAAGAGCTCGAGGCAGCTGAGAATCGACGCTGAATTGCGTAGAACTAGCTAAGGAACATACACCATCGTGCTATGGGTATTTATAGAGAGGGGTGCGATGCACGGACCAAGCTATGTTGTAGCAGTGAACAAGAGGAAGACATAAAGGGAAGATCACGATGGAATGTGATGGAATCGCATGGAAGGAGAATGAGTCATCCGCAGTAAGAATGAGTCAGAAGCTGCGGAAGGCTGTGTGTACAAGATAAAAAGATAGAGCGATAAGAAGATAAAGCGATAAGAAGATAAGAAGATAAAACGATATGAAGATAAGAAGTTAGTCCGAGGGTGGAGGGAGACTAAAGAGAAGGGATCCATCGGCCGAAAGGAAAAGAGACAAATCAATGTGAGAAAAAGAAAAAGGGTGGGACAAGGAAACGGTGCAACCCTCCAGGACGATGTCGACTGTAACATTACCCCGTTCGTACCTTGGAGACTCTGACTCCAACATTACCCTAAGTCGAATGTCCTCCCGAATTGTGCTTAATGGCATTGTCAATGTCGCGGTCCTCCTCATTGGATGATTGGTCGCAGAAGGCACAGTCAGACTTGAGGTGTCCGACGGTCTCGCAGAGTCGACAGAGGTGGATGGTAGGACAGGAATGAGCTGGGTGTCCCCATTGATTGCAAAGCCCACATCGATAAGCCACGCATTGAACGTAAGCGTGGTCCGGGCTGGCACAGACAGGACAAGGAGGTCCAGGGGTCATCTCCGTAGTAGGCGAATTTCCCCAATCGTTACGTTGAAAGCGACCGATAGCGCGAGCTATGGTACTTCAACAAGTTCAGACAACTGGGGGTTCCATATAAGCTAGCGGGAAACTAACCAGAACAGACTGAGGTTTGCTGGTGCTTTATTCATACTATATATACTGTAGCTATTTGGTGCACAGACCACATGAGGGCTGGCACTATTACAAAGCGTATTGGTAATGTATACTATAAGTAACTATATTGGTCTTACGGTCGTGAGAGAGTTCCCATACATGTGTACTATGCATGTTATGACATCATGATCTAGACCTATGACGTACCTATCTATGTAAGCTATGTCACGTGAGGTCACGTGATGTGTCATGTGACAAATATCAAGTCACGTGACTGAGAAAGTATCTATCGGGCGAGCAAAAGAAAGGGAGTTTAACGAGGGTCGTAACATTACCCCCTTTCTAGAGCGGAGATTCCAGATCCGCAAAAGACTGAGTCAGAGATGAGGGCGGAGTACAACGTCCTGAGGTGAAATTCTCAAGGGGAGTACTGAAAACTGTATCAAACAGTTCCCGTGCCATTTTCAATTTCCGAGGTGCCGCAGGATTCTTCCGCTGGAAATCTGCGATGGCTTTCGAAGCCGACCTTTTAAGGTTGCTCGCGGATTCCCAGGTACGATCGCTTTCGTCGTAACCTTTCCAGTGAACGAGGTATTGGAATCCTCGGCCTATGGGTCTACTATCGACGATGTACTCAATTTCATACTCATCGTTGCCTTCATCATTTACCGATACCGGACCGGGGCGTACGACTGGTTGACCATCGAGGGGTTCTATGTATGGTTTTACTTGAGCCACATTGACAACATCGTGCGCTCGGTTCAATTTCGGGAACAATAACTTGACAGCATTTGTATACATGTCAATGACCTGATAGGGTCCTATCCATTTCTCGGTGAGCTTCTGGGCCGGTCGATCCGATAACGTCAAGTGATCGGTCGAAAGAAGTACGAGGTCGCCAATTTTGTAGGTGGGGGCTGGTTTTCTATGTTTGTCAGCTTGCTGACTCATCCGCTGTCGAGCACGTTCCAAGTTTCTTTTGGCTATATCGTGCGAGTTGGCTATTTCTTCAGTGAATTCTTTAGCTGCCAGAGCTTTTACCGATTTGGGTTCAACCCCGAGGCGTGGACTATAGGTTTTGGTTAACTGGAAGGGGCTATATCCAGTAGACGATGATTTGGTATTGTTGAAGTTAAACTGGGCGATGGCTAGCCAATCTGCCCAAGTTTCCTGCTTCTCAGCTATGTAGAGTCGTAGATATTGGTTCAATTCCCGATTGATTCTCTCTGTTTGTCTGTTGGTTTGAGGATGGTAAGCCGAGGACATCTTCTTTTCTATTTTCAATAATTTTAAGAGATCTGTCATCATTTGCGACGTGAATTGGGTTCCTCAGTCGCTGACCAAGCTATCGGGTAATCCGTGGTATTTCCACACGTGGTCGCGGTATAGCTCTGCTGTGCCTTGGGCAGTGACCGTTTTGTTCGTGGGAATCAAGACTACTTCCTTGGAGAAGCGGTCGATGATGACGAGAATGGCATCGAAACCTTTGCTATTTGGTAACTCCATCACGAAATCTGCTGAGATGGATCTCCAGGGTCCTTCGGCTACAGGTAAGGGTTGCAATAAACCGGCTGGCGGTTGGTTCGAGGTTTTCATACATGCGCATCTATCACACGATTTACAGTAATCGATTATGTCTTGTTTGGCTCTGGGCCAGCTATAGTATCGAGTGACAAAGTCGAGCGTCTTTTCGGCTCCTTTATGTCCAAAGAAGGGGTGATCATGGAACTGGGTGATTACCCCCCTTCTAAGCTCGATCGGCACCCAGATCTTATCTCGGTAGTGCCATAATCCTTCATGGAGGATCGTCCCGTCAGGGGTTTTCAACCCTGAATGCGCTATTTTAATTCTGTCGAATAGTTTGATCTCTTCAAGAGATCTTATGCGGTGTGTGGGTATGACGATGGTGCTTTTATTGTCGTCTTCTATTCTGATCATGTGATCTTCTCGTCTAGAGAGAGCATCGGCTTTTCCCATCGAGGTGCCTGGTTTGTTCACCAAGATGTAATCGAATCATGACAAGTATTGTGCCCAACGCGCTTGACGCCTATTGAGGTCTTGTGACTTCATGAAGTACTGCAAGTTTCTATGGTCTGTCCATATTTTGAATTGGTGGCGTGCTCCTTCTAGGTGATGCCTCCATTGTTCGAGTGCGAGGATGATGGCTAACATTTCTTTGTCAGCTATGGTATAGTTGCGTTGTTCCGGTGTCATGGAGTGGGACATGTAAGAGACCGGATGCCATTTTTCGCCTATTTTGGTAGAGAGCACGGCTCCTATTGCGAAGTCTGATGCATCGCATTCTACCCTATAAGGAGTTGTATCGTCTGGGTAAGCCAGTACCGGTGCGGTGGTGAATGCTTTCTTGAGCTTATCAAAAGCTTCCTGTTGAGCCGTTTCCCATTTCCAGGGTTGATCCTTTTTAGTGAGATTGTGTAATGGTCTTGCTATTAAACTATAGTTATCGATGAACCTCCGATAGAAGTTGGCGAGTCCCAAGAAACTTCTGACTCCTTTTATCGTAGTGGATGTGGGCCATTCCATAACTCCTTTGACCTTTTCATGGTTCATTGATACGCCGTGTTCGCTGACATCCATGCCCAGCATGTCTACCTGTTTGACTCTGAAGAAGCATTTTTCCGGTTTGATAAATAAGTCGTTTTCGCGGAGTCTTTGTAGGACTTTCTTTACTGTTTTGACATGTTTGGCTATATTGTCGTGCTTCGAGAAGATCAATAAGTCATCCAGATAAATGATGATGCAATCATCCATATCAGCGAAGATCTCGTTCATCATTTGTTGGAACGTGGCCAGGCTATTGCACATTCTGAAATACATAATGAGGGGTTCATAAGCCCCGAGGTGGCAGACAAAGGCTCCTTTCCATTCGTCGCCTGGTTTGATCTGCACGTTGTTGTATCCCCATCAGAGATCCATTTTGGTAAAGATCTTAGATCCTTTTAGTTTATCTATGATTTGCGAGATCAAGGGTAAAGGATAATTGTTCTTGACAGTTCCTTCGTTTAAATATCTATAGTCCATGACTATGTGTTTCTTGCCATCTTTCTTTGGGATGAAGAATACGAGCGATGTCTATGGTGACTTAGAGGGTCTGATGTATCCCTTCGAGAGTTGGTCGTCCACGAATGCTTTGACTTCATCCTGTTCTTGGGGGGATAGCTTAATCAATCGACTCTTTTTGGGTACGAAGTCTGGTTTCAGATCTACTGCGTGGTCCTATGGTTTGTGTTCTGGCATATGCTTGCTTGTCTTTTTCGAAAAGACGTCTATGAAGTCATGGTATTCTGATGGTACGAGTTTCTTGGCTTCGGATGTGTCGGCTGGTTCGTATTTGCTGTTATCGGTTCTACCGATGTGATATCCGTAAGCCTGCTCGTGGGATTCCATCCTATTGATATAGCTATGTTGTAATGCTGCGCATGACAGAGGGCAGTGGTCCATGGAGACGGTTCCTTTGGTCCAATCAATGGAGGGGTTGTGGTCTCTCAGCCATGTATATCCTAGTATCATCTGGTTCTTGCCCAGATTGGTGACATCCGCTTTTACCTTTTCACGGTGTTCGAGGTAATCTATTACGAGGGTGGCGGTGTATGCTATGCCACTGGCTGAGTTGATGGTTCCATCTACGTTGTAGACCGGTACAACTTGTTCTAGACTTTGCAATGGGATTCTTTCCCTTTTTGCCCATGTGGTGTCGATAAAGATGCCGGTTGCGCCACTGTTTAGCAGTGCGTTTACGGCTGTTTTTGCGGTTTTTGTTATTATATCTATTTTTACGAATAGTTCACGAAGTGGCTTGACGGTGCGCACTTTTCGCTTGTTCAGGTTCGAGGGGGAACTATTATTTTTTGTACAAACGGAATTAAGCGTCACTTCCCGGTGACCAAGCTCCTTTTCGGAGATCCCCGTTTCGGTAGATTCAAAGCTAAATACAGAAGAAGAATCAGAATCACTATCTAAGTTACAATTGCTATCGAGATGAGAGAAGGAATTTGAAACAGATAAAGAAAACGGGTGAGCACTATCTTGGCATCGCACCCTCGATCGAGATGGAACTAGTGAAAAAAAAGAAGAAGAAGAACTATGTATGTAACTAGGGTCCGTAATGCTTGGTACACTACCCAATGTGTCCAAGCCTACTCTTTTCCCTGGGTGGATTCAAGATCCCTAAAGTAGGCCCTAGCGGCCTCTAAGTCCATGCCTCGTATGGCACCTTGCCAGTTCAACTGGCCGTTTGTTTGTGCCAGCTTCGAGAGGGTGGCGAGTGGTCGGCATTGTTCGGAATCTTGGTTTGATGATGCAGGTCCCTCTGCTCTTCGAATATTCTTCGCCTTATATTTTGAGCACTTTTTTCGGTGCCCACCCCTTCTGAATCCGCACTCTGCACAGGCCGTACTTTTGGCCTTGCAGTCTTGCACCATGTGGCCTTCTTTGCCACAGTTGTAGCAGCCCCAAGAAGATCGGCCTATATCTTCTCGGTTGTCGGAGGTGTTAATTGCGTCTACGTCCATCACGTTTGGGTCCCTGTTGGACCAGGATCGAGATTCATTGAATCTTGATTCGAAAGCTTCTATGGCATTGGCATAGTCTTGTACCTTCATGACGAATTCGTACAAGGAGGTGGGTTGTTCCTTTTGCATATACATATGCTTGATAATGTCTTGTCGGACGCCTTGCTCCAACAAAACTATGCCCATTTTTTCTGTGCACTCTGCTTGGTCATAGAGTGCTAGCCATTGCATTAGGAACACTTGTGTTCTTTCATTCCTATATTGCTTTCGACTCATCAATTTTTTGATGGCAATATCTTTTTCATTCCCGATCTTGAACTGGCTGGTCAGTAGTTGTTCTAGTTCTCTCTATGGTAACCAGGGGACATTAGCATTGCGGCGCTTCTTTAGCTCGGTTCTGGCCCAAGCTCCTGCGCCATTCTTGTCTTTGTCCGATTCAGTACCTATCCTGGAGAATACTGCCAGGTTCCAGTTCTTTTCTCCATTTAGCTTATGTTCGCCAAATTGGTCCAGGTTCGTCTCGTGAAAGATGAGCATTTTTGTCCACTACTCATTGAATTTTCCATATGATCCATCGTATAGTCCAGGGTCTTTAACAACCTCGGCACGTTTGCCTTGTCTGCCGAGCGGGTCCTCGACGTCGTTGTTCCTCCCGAGGTCCTCTCGGTCTTGGTCGAGTCGGTCCCACAACTCGCAATTCTCTTGCTCCGATTGTTCCAGACGAAGCATCATTTGGGACATTCACTCTGTGAGTAATGCGATCTGATCTGCGAGTAGGGCACCGGGGTCACTCCGGGGCTCGCGAGGTCGGGTGTGGGATGCCGTCACTGTGGGCGTGTTGCTGAGACTGCTGGACGGTCGGTCCAGGGGCGAGGGAGGGTTGTCAAAGAGTCCCGACATGATCGATGTAATTAAATTCTATGGACGATTGGTAGAAGTCGAGGGTATCGTCGAGAAGGACGGGGGTCTGATCGAGGTGGTGCTGTAAAAACTCATGTTGTAACCAGAGGGGAAAGTCTGGTGCAAAGTCGATGTGATAGGGTGCGTCGCGAACTATTGTATCGTTTGGGTCGAAGTCTTCATCAATGGGGAGTCACTCTGAAATGTCGGTTGAGATTGCAATGTAGTTGCGGTTACGAAGTGCTCTCCAATCGTCTCCATAAAGGTCTGAAAAGTCCATATGCTATATAAAAGAAAAACTCCTATGCGTCGTGGTCGCACAGTAACTCCGCGATTGTCGAGTACGAGAGGGGGGAACCGGGTAACTGCCTGGCTACGGCTGACAATTTAGCTCGCTGAGGCTGCGAATCTTAAGACCATAGAGATCGCGATGCGGTGTTTGCCCAGTTGTCTCTGGTGTGCTGACCCACTTTGCGCCAAGGGAATTATCCGATTTTTCGGCGGACAGAAGGGTTCACTCGAATGTGATCTACCCCGTCAATGCGAACCGAAGCGACGCTGGACCAGCGTATGTGTACAGTTTAGAGAAGGTTGTAGTCCTTCTGTGGTCACGGAACAACCGGCTGCGATTTCAGCTCGAGCCTAACCCTGGCTATCGGGGTTCTCCTTAAGTCTGGAGTCCGACTATGAAACGATGAAGAGAGAAGAGTGGAATGTGGTAGTGGTGACACGATGTTGGTGTCGAAGTAGGATAGCAGAAGAGAGTCTGTTCTTATGAAAGCGACCGATAGTGCAAGCTATGGTACTTCGACAAGTTCAGACAACTGGGGGTTCCGTATAAGCTAGCGGGAAACTAACCAGAACAGACTGAGGTCTGCTGGTGCTTTATTCATACTATATATACTGTAGCTATTTGGTGCACAGACCACATGAGGGCCGGCACTATTACAAAGCGTATTGGTAATGTATACTATAAGTAACTATATTGGTCTCATGGTCGTGAGAGAGTTCCCATACATGTGTACTATGCGTGTTATGACATCATGGTCTAGACCTATGACGTACCTATCTATGTAAGCTATGTCACGTGAGGTCATGTGATGTGTCATGTGACGAATATCAAGTCATGTGACCAAGAAAGTATCTATCGGGCGAGCAAAAGAAAGGGAGTTTAACGAGGGTCGTAACATACGTGCAGTGTTGGAGAAATAAGGAGGGGGAATCGGGATGGGTTGATTGACGACAACTGGGGACGGGACGATTCCAACTGGTCGCGGGTAGGGCTGTCCTGGGAGAGACAGATGAGAGGAGGTTCGTCGATGACGACTAAGGGACGGAGAGGAGGGCGAGGAGAGGGAGATTCTAGAAGACGAGGGGCTAGAGCTGGGCGAAGTCAGTTCCAGAACGACTAGAACGAGCAAGAGGGCAGGGGTCCCCCTTCGAGGGGGATCGGTCTGAAAGGGCTGACTGATAGATGGAGGGACGTTCTCATCAGTCTCAAATGGAGAGGGGAAGGGAGACGAATATTCCCGAGCTACTTCAACATAGAGACGGCGTTGCCGATCGGTGAGATGCTCCCAATGAGGACGAAGGACATCCCATAGATGAGAAGAGTGAAGAGACGCCACAGCATCCGAAAATCCAGAGTCAACGAGGATGGAAATGGTGTTGGAACAAAGGTCCATTAGTCCTTGACGGATGGCGGCATGTATCGTAGAAGAAGAGTAAGAGTGAAAAAAAGAATTGTAAGAACGAAGGCGAAGATACATGTGGTAAAGACGAATCCCATTATACAAAGAGGCGTGTGGAAGCGAAGAAGAAAACACATTCTGTTCCAAAGTAAAAAGGAGCTCAGGAGTTTCAAGAACGGCAGCAAAAAGGGCATCGCGGATATGGGAAGGAAAAAGATTTGGGATGATAGGAAGACTGGGATAAGATAAGCCAAAAGTGCGGGAGTATGAGGAAGGAGGTGTGTTGCGACGAGCGGGGCGACGAGGCATGTTAGGGTGGTGAGGGGAAATCCTTGGGGTGGTGGGCTTTATATACGGTGAGGAGGGAGGCGGTGTTAGACAAGTTCCGTTCCGGTTCCCAGGTATTTTCAGAAGAAGGCCAACCCTTCCACGACACAAGGTATTGGCGATGGCCGCGTGTTCCTCTGTGGAAAAGAATTTGCTCCACTTCGTATTCTTCTTCTCCATTAATTAGATCAGGGGGAGGAGATAAGAAGTTCGGGCCGTGTTCCGGGGTTTCCCGATAGGACGATAACTTGGAAGCATGGAACGTGTCATTAATATGCCACGTGGGGGGAAGTTTGAGGCGGTATGATACAGGCGATAAGACCTGGGAAATTTCGAAGGGGCCTTCTCGCTTAGGGGATAGTTTTCTGGAAGGGTAGCGGAGATGAAGATTTTTGTTATCGAGCCAGACCTTATCTCTGACTTTCCATGGGGTAAAGCGGAATGAGACGCATTCCTTCATGAGGCGTTGGGCACGTTCATGGGCGTCAAGGGCTTCTTTCCTTGCTTTGGATAACAAAGATAGGCGGGATTCAAGATTAGGAAGGAATGTCTTGCCGATTGGAGGGTAGGCGCAGGGTTCATAGCCGAGGATAAGCGAGAATGGAGTTTTACTGGTGACAGAATGAATAGAGGAATTGTGGCAGAATTCTGCCATAGAAAGAAGGTCAGCCCAGGCATTAGGCTTTCCTTCGCAAAAGATGCGGAGATAGGTCTCCAGCTCCTGGTTGACTCATTCGGTCTCTCCATCTGTCTGAGGGTGATAAGCGGAGGAGAGAGTGAGGTCGTACTTCAGAAGGCGAGCCAGTTCTCGAGCGAAGGCGGAGGCAAACTGAGGACCGCGATCCGAAATGCATCAGTCATGGAGACCAAAGCGAGGGAAGATATATTTGAAGAAAAGGAGGGCGACGTCGGCGGCAGAGGAGGTTTTGAGACAAGGAAGGAAAATTACCCCCTTAGTAAGCCCATGGTCGACCACGACCAAAATAGAATCAAAACCAGAAGAAAGAGGAAGGTCGGTAACAAAATCCATAGAGATTTGTTGAAAGGGGCGCGTAGCTGAAGAGGAAAGAGGTAAAAGTGGTGGGGCGGAAGGATGGGTATTAACCTTGGAGGCCTGACAAGTGGCACAACCAAGAACGAAACAACGAACAAATGTAGAAAGACCAGGCCACCAATAGTCGCGGGTGACAAGGTTCTGGGTGTGAAGAACACCACCGTGACCTCCAGAGGGAGACTCATGGCAGGAATGAACTATATCTCGACGAAGAGGTTCGGGGACAAAAAGACGATGACGAAAATACAAAAAACCATCAGAAAATTCCCAATCATTACGAGAAGCACGAGGGAGAAGAGAAGTCCCTTCATTGAGGGCAGAAAGGGCAGTGGAAGCAAAAGGATCAGAAGCAGTGAGAGAAGATAGTTTGGAAGCGATAGCAACATCTAGAGTGCGAACGAAAAGGGAGTCTGGGAGAAGGGTAACATCAGCATTATCAGAAGACGTGTCGATATCATCACGACGAGAAAGTGCATCGGCCGGAGCCATGGCAGAAGCGGGGAGGTGGTGGAAGGAAAGGTCGAAATCTTGGAGGAAGAATTGCCAACAAGCATGGCGACGAGAAAGTTTGCGAGGTTGGCGGAAGTAGGTCAGGTTTTTGTGATCAGTGAGAATGGTAACTGGAAGGCCAGTCCCTTGAAGATAATGACGCCATTCCTCAAGAGCGTGGATGACCGCGAGGAGTTCTCGGTCGTAAATATCGTAGTTACGTTCAGCAGGAGAGAAGGTGTGGGAGAGGTAGGCACAAGGGTGGAGATCACCATTGCTATCCGGCTGCATGAGTACAGCACCAGAGGCAGTGAGAGAGGCGTCCGTCATGACCGTGAAAGGATGAGTAACATCTGGCATAGCCAGAACGGGTTTGGTGAGGAATGTGGATTGGAGTTTGCGGAAGGCTGTCTCACAAGATGGGGACCAATCCCATGGTGTGTCTTTCTTGGTAAGATCAAGGAGAGGGCGAGCGAGAGTAGAGAAGTTGGGAATAAATTTGCGATAAAAATTGCAAAAGCCGATGAAGGATCGAACGGCTTTGACTGATCGAGGAGGGGACCATGTTTCAATGGCGGAGAGTTTAGTGGGGTCCATTTGCAAGGACCCGGCCTTGATAACAAGACCTAGGAATTCCACTTCGGATGCGGCGAAGGCGCACTTTTCCAACTTGAAATTGTTATGACCCTCGTTAAACTCCCTTTCTTTTTCTCTATCGATAGATATTTCCTCGGTCACGTGACCTGATATTCGTCACATGACACATCACGTGACATCACGTGACACAGCTTACATAGATAGATACGTCATCAGTCTAGACCATGACATCATAGCACATGTACACCTCATGTATGGGAACTCTCCCACAGTCATGTGAACACTCTAACCATATATAGTAACCATAGATAGCTTATCGCACACATAGGCTGGCCCTCAAGTGGTCCGTGCACACTCTTGTATAGTATATATAACATGAATACAACACCAGCAGACCTCAGTCTGTTCTGGTTAGTTCCCCACTAGCTTATACAGTCCCCTCTTCATAGTTTGTCTTGTCGAAGTACCATAGCTTGCACTATCAGTTGCTTTCATAAGAACAGACTCTCCCTGCTATCCTACTTCGACACCAGTATCGTGTCACCCCCACACTACTACTCTCTTACTCGCTTGCATAGTCGGACCCCAGACTTAAGGGGATATAGTCAATTGCCAGACTTAAGGCACTAGCTGTAATAGTCAGCCGGTTACTCCGTTACCGTAGAAGGACTGCGACCTTCTCTCCACCGCATACATACGCTCGTCCGGCGTCGTTTCTGTTCGCTTTGCTGGGGTAGACTTCATTCGAGAAGACCCTTCCAGCCGCAGAAAAATAAGGATCAATCCCTTAGCGCATATTGGGTCAGCGCAGCGGAGACAACCATGCAAACCTCGCATCGCAGACTCTACGAGTTTAAGATCTACAGCCTCAGAGAGCTAAATCTTCAGCCGTAGCCAGGCAGAACCCGGTTCCTCCCCCTGTGGCTGCAACACGAATTCCTGCAGCACCACCTTGACCAAACCCCCGTCCTTCTCGATGACACGCTAGATTTTTACCAGTCCTCAATCGAATTCAATTACATAGACCATGTCGGGACTCTTCAACAACCCTCTCTCGCTCCTGGACCATCCATCCAGCAGCCTCAGCAGCACCCCGACAATCAGTGCATCACGTGCACGCCCTCGAGAGCCCCGGAGCGATCCCGGTGCCCTACTCGCCGATCAGATCGCCTTGCTCACAGAGCGAATGTCCCAAATGATGCTCCGTCTCGAACAATCGGAGCAGGAGAACTGCAAGCTACGGGACCGGCTCGACCAAGACCGAGAGGACCTCGGGAGAAGCAACAACGTCGAGGACCCACTCGGCAGGCAAGGCAAGCGTGCCAAGGTTGTTAAGGACCCCGGACTCTTCGACGGCACATACGGGAAATTCGACGAATGGTGGACCAAGATGCTAATATTCCGCGAGACGAACCTAGACCAGTTCAGCGAACATAAGCTGAACGGTGAGAAGAACTGGAACCTGGCGGTATTTTCCAGGATTGGCAGTGAGAACGACAAGGACAAAAATGGCGCAGGAGCTTGGGCCAGAACCGAGCTAAAGAAGCGGCGAGACGCAAGTGTCCCTTGGCTGCCATGGAGAGAACTGGAAAAGCTATTGGCCGGGCAGTTCAAAATCAGAAATGAAAAAGACATCGCCATCAAAAAATTGATGAGTCGAAAGCAATACAGGAACGAAAGAACGCAAGTGTTCCTAACGCAATGGCTAGCACTCTACGACCAAGCAGTGTGCACGGAAAAGATGGGCATAGTCTTGTTGGAACAAGGCGTCCGACAAGACATAATCAAGCATATGTATATGCAAAAGGAGCGCCCCGCCTCCCTGTACGAATTTGTCATGAAAGTACAGGACTACACCAACGCCATCGAAGCTTTCGAATCTTGATTCGATGAATCCCGATCTCGGTCCACCAGAGACCCAAATGCAATGGACGTCGATGCGATACACTCCGACAACCGAGAAGACATAGGCCGATCTTCTCGGGGCTGCTACAACTGTGGCAAAGAAGGCCATATGGCACGAGACTGCAAGGCCAAGAGCACAGCCTGTGCAGAATGTGGGTTTAGAAGAGGAGGGCACCACAAAGAGTGCTCAAAATTTAAGTCGAAGAATGTGCGAAGAGCAGAAGGAACTGCTTTACCAAATCAAGATTCCGCACAACGACCAATGGCCACCCTCTCCAACCCGGCCAAAAATAACCAGGTAAACTGGCAAGGCGCCATTCGTGGCATGGACTTAGAGGCCACTAGGGCCTACTTTCGAGATCTCGAAGCAACCCAGGGAAAAGAGTAGGCTTGGACACATCGGGTAGTGTACCAAGCAATATGGACTCTAGTTACATACATAGTTCTTCTTCTCGTTTCTTTTCTTTAGTTCCATCTCGATCGAGGGTGCGACGCCAAGACAGTGCTCACCCGTTCCAATTATCTGTTTCAAATTCTTTTTCTCATCTTGATAGCGATTGTAATTTAGATAGCGATTCCGATTCCATATTTAGTCTTGAATCTACCGAAACGGGGATCTCCGAAAAGGAGCTTGGTCACTGGGAAGTGACGCTTAATTCCGTTTGTACAAAAAATAAAAATAGTTCCCCCTCGAACCCGAACGAGTGAAAAGTGTGCACAATAAAGCCACTCCGTGAACTATTCGTAAAAATAGACATAATCACAAAAACAACAAAAACAGCCATAAACGCTCTACTAGACAGTGGTGCAACCGGCATCTTCATAGACACCACATGGGCAAAAAGGGAACGAATCCCATTGCAAAGTCTCGAACAAGTTGTACCGGTCTACAACGTAGATGGAACCATTAACTCAGCAGGCGGAATAGCATACACTGCCACTCTCATAATAGACTATCTCGGACACCACGAAAAAGTTACAGCGGATGTCACTAACCTAGGCAAAAACCAAATGATCCTAGGATACACATAGCTGAGAGATCACAACCCGTCCATCAATTGGATTAAAGGGACTGTCTCTATGGATAGATGCCCAGCGTCATGTGCAGCATTACATCATAGTTACATAAATAGGATGGAATCCCACGAACAAGCTTACGGATATCACATCGGTAGAACCGATAATGGCAAATACGAACCAGCCAATGCATCCGAAGCCAAGAAACTCATGCCATCAGAATATCATGACTTCATAGACGTCTTTTCGAAAAAGGCAAGCGAGCGAATGCCAGAGCATAAACCATGGGACCACGCAGTAGACCTGAAACCCGACTTCGTACCAAAAAAGGGTCGATTGATCAAGTTATCTCCCCAAGAACAAGACGAAGTAAAGGCGTTCGTGGATGACCAGCTCTCGAAGGGATACATTAGACCCTCCAAATCGCCGCAAACCTCACCCGTCTTCTTCATACCAAAGAAGGATGGAAAGAAACGCATGGTGATGGATTATCGATATTTAAACGAAGGGACTGTCAAGAACAACTACCCTTTACCCTTGATCTCGCAAATCATAGATAAACTGAAAGGATCTAAGATCTTTACCAAAATGGACCTCCGATGGGGGTATAACAATGTGCGGATCAAACCCGGCGACAAATGGAAAGGAGCCTTCGTCTGTCACCTCGGGGCTTACGAACCCCTCGTTATGTATTTCGGGATGTGCAATAGTCCAGCCACGTTCCAGCAAATGATGAATGAAATCTTTGCCGACATGGACGATTGCATCATCATCTATCTCGACGACCTATTGATCTTCTCGAAGCACGACAATATGGCTAAACACGTTGAAATGGTAAAGAAAGTCCTACAAAGACTCCGTGAAAATGACCTATTTGTCAAACCAGAAAAATGCTTCTTCGGAGTCAAACAGGTAGACATGCTGGGCATGGACGTTAGCGAACACGGCGTATCAATGAACCACGAGAAAGTCAAAGGAGTTATGGAATGGCCAGCGCCCACTACCATCAAAGGAGTCAGAAGCTTCTTGGGCCTCGCCAACTTCTATCGAAGGTTCATCGATAACTATAGTTTAATAGCAAGACTGCTACATGATCTCACTAAAAAGGATCAACCCTGGAAATGGGAAACGGCGCAACAGGAAGCTTTTGATAAGCTTAAAAAGGCATTCACCACCGCCCCGGTACTGGCATACCCGAATGACACAACCCCATATAGAGTAGAGTGCGATGCATCAGACTTCGCTATTGGAGCAGTGCTCTCTACTAAAATAGGCGACAAATGGCACCCGGTCTCTTTCATGTCTCATTCTATGACACCGGAACAGCGAAACTATACCATAGCCGACAAAGAAATGCTAGCCATCATCCTCGCACTCGAACAATGGAGACACCACCTAGAAGGAGCACGTCATCAGTTCGAAATATGGACAGACCATAGGAATCTTCAATACTTCATGAAGTCCCAAGACCTTAACAGACGTCAGGCATGATGGGCACAATATTTATCTAGATTCGATTATATCTTGGTCAACAAGCCAGGAACCTCAATGGGAAAAGCCGATGCCCTTTTTAGAAGAGAGGACCATACGATCGGAATAGAAGATGACAACAAAAGCACTACCGTCATCCCCACGCATTGTGTAAGATCTCTTGAAGAGATCGAACTATTCGATAGAATCAAAACAGCGCATTCAGGGTTGAAAGCCCCTGACGGGACGATCCTCCGTGAAGGATTATGGCACTATCGAGATAAGATCTGGGTGCCGATCGAGCTTAGAAGGGGGGTAATTACCCAATTCCACGACCACCCCTTCTTCGGACATAAAGGAGCTGAAAAGACGCTCGACTTTGTCACTCGATACTATAGTTGGCCAGGAGCCAAACAAGACATCATCGATTACTGTAAGTCGTGTGATAGGTGCGCATGCATGAAAACCTCGAACCAACCGCCAGCTGGTTTATTACAACCCTTGCCCATAGCTGAAGGACCCTGGAGATCCATCTCGGCAGATTTCATCACAGGACTACCCGATAGTAAAGGCTTTGACGCCATCCTCGTTATAGTTGACCACTTCTCCAAAGAAGTTGTCCTCATTCCCACAAATAAAATGGTCACTGCCCAAGGAACAGCTGAACTGTACCGCGACCACGTGTGAAAATACCATGGTCTACCCGATAGCTTGGTCAGCGACCGAGGACCCCAGTTCACATCCCAGATGATGACGGACTTATTAAAATTGCTAAAGATAGAAAAGAAGATGTCATCGGCATACCACCCTCAGACCGACGGACAAATGGAACAGGTCAATCGGGAATTGAACCAATACCTACGCCTCTATATAGCCGAGAAGCAGGAAACTTGGGCAGATTGGCTTGCCATCACCCAGTTTAACTTCAACAACACCAAATTGTCATCAACTGGATATAGCCCATTCCAGTTAACTAAAACCTATAGCCCACGTCTCGGGGTAGAACCCAAAATAGTAAAAGCTCCGGCAGCTAAGGAATTCGCAGACGAAATCTCGAACTCGCATGACATAGCCAAAAAGAACCTGGAATGTGCACGTCAACAAATGAGTCAGCAGGCTGACAAACATAGAAAACCAGCCCCCGATTACAAAATCGGTGACCTCGTACTGCTCTCGACTGATCACTTGACATTATCGGACCAGCCAGCCCGGAAACTTACGGAGAAATGGATAGGACCTTATTAGGTCATCGACGTGTACACCAATGCCGTCAAATTATTGTTCCCGAAATCGAACCGAGCGCATGACGTTGTCAATGTGTCTCGTGTTAAACCATATATAGAACCTCTTGACGGACAACCAGTCGTATGCCCCGGTCCAGTATCGGTAAATGATGAAGGTGACGACGAGTACGAAGTTGAGTACATCGTCGATAGTAGACCCATAGGCCGAGGATTCCAGTACCTCGTTCACTGGAAAGGATACGATGAAAGCGATCGTACCTGGGAATCTGCGAGCAACCTTAAAAGGTCGGCCTCAAAAGTCATCGCGGACTTCCATCGCAAAAATCCAGCGGCACCACGGAAATTAAGAATGGCGCGCGAACTGTTCGATACAGTCTTCAGTACTCCCCTAGTAAACTTTACCTCGGGACGTTGTACTCCGCCCTCATCTCCGACTCGGTCTTTTGCGGATCTGGAATCTCCGCTCTAGAAGGGGGGTAATGTTACGACCCTCATTAAACTCCCTTTCTTTTTCTCTATCGATAGATATTTCCTCGGTCACGTGACCTGATATTCGTCACATGACACATCACGTGACACAGCTTACATAGATAGATACGTCATCGGTCTAGACCATGACATCATAGCACATGTACACCTCATGTATGGGAACTCTCCCACAGTCGTGTGAACACTCTAACCATATATAGTAACCATAGATAGCTTATCGCACACATAGGCCGGCCCTCAAGTGGTCCATGCACACTCCTGTATAGTATATATAACATGAATACAACACCAGCAGACCTCAGTCTGTTCTGATTAGTTCCCCGCTAGCTTATACAGTCCCCTCTTCATAGTTTGTCTTGTCGAAGTACCATAGCTCGCGCTATCGGTTGCTTTCAGAAATATAGTTTATGTTCCCGAGCACGTTGGAGAACTTTGCGGATAAGGAGCCAATGTTGAGATAAATCGTCGTTGTGGATCAAGAAGTCATCCATATAGATGATAAGCCACCCCTCGGCGATGTAATCTCCAAAAATGTGCTGCATCAGGGCTTGGAAAGTAGGGGGAGCATTACAGAATCCGAAAAACATGACGTTGGGTTCGAAGAGGCCTTCGGGGGTGATGAAAGCAGCCTTCCATCGATCTTCAGGACAAATAAGGACGTTGTTGTATCCCCAACGAATATCAAGTTTGGTGAAGATGGTGGAAGGACGGAGTTGGTCGACAAGGTCAGAGATGCGAGGGAGTGGGTAAGCATTCTTTATAGTATGTTCATTGAGGTAGCGATAGTCTTGACAAGAGCGGAGAGTACCATCCTTCTTCAGTACAAAAAAGAAAGGTGACGCTTGAGGAGACTTTGACGGGGAGATCTTTCCAGAGGCGAGGTGTTCAGCAATGAACTCCTTACACGCTTCGCGTTCCTTCAGGTTAAGCGGGTACACTTTAGCTACTTTTGGGACAAAGGAGTCCTTAAGCTCTATAGCGTGGTCAAAGGGTTGAGAAGGAGGGAGTGTTCCATCAAGAGGTTTCGCGAATATGTCAGCAAAAGAGGCGAGTTCAGGAGGGAGGACAACTTTCTCCTTTTCCTGTTCCATGGCGAGTTCGGTGGAAAGAGTAGTTTTTTGAATGGAGAGGGTAGAATCGGAGAGGTAACGAACCAAATATCATTGAGAGAGTGCGTCAGGGTCATCTTGTTGAGGAGAAAAAGGTCGGTCAGGAATGGAAACGATACCAGTTCCCCAGTTGATATTGGGATTGGCGTCCTGTAACCATGGTAGGCCTAGAATGACTGCTTCCTTTCCACAGTTGATTACAAAGAAATCACGAAGTTCCTGGTTGTCTCCAATTCATAAAAGGAGGGTCGTTTTGAGGCGAATGACACCACTCTGATTGGGCGTCCCATCAACATTGGAAATGGCAAGAGGTTTGGGAATCTTAGTGGTCGGGAAGCGATAAAATTGAACTAGAGATCGATCAATGAAATTACCCGTTGCTCCGCTATCGATCAAGGCGGAAGAGTCGACGATTTGTGCACCAGTTTTTGCAGACAGGGAAATGGGGATTCGGATTGATTTGGCATGAGGCGTGGTACAAAATACAGGTGCAAGACGATGAGGAGAGGAAGACGTCGAACTAACTCTCCTTTTCAAAAACCCTCTTTGCTGTCAGAGGTTTCAGCAGTGGTAGTGGCCACGGAGACTTCGGGAGGTTCCGCTACGGATTCTTCCTCATAGACGGTGCGGAGTACCTTAAGGATCTCTTCTTTAGAAACATTTCTATCTGCGACGATCTGGTTGACATATTTTCCTAAGGCAGAGGGAGCTTTGGGAGAGCGAGGAGTAGAGCGAGTAGAGGAGGAATACGAGGAGGTCAACGAGGAAGAGGAACTATGGTTGCTAGCGTGACAACCAACCTTATGACAAATGAAGCAGTGATTCTGCTGAAAATGACGGGCTCTTTCGACAGGGGAGAGGCGAACGGCGTCAACATCCATGGCATTAGGATCTTTAGCCAGATGAGAATTGTTGAAGTATCCTCCTCGACCAGAGGTGATGTCAGCGATGCGGCATTGTTGGGCGTGATACTTAGCCGCTTGCTCAATCCAATCCTTTGCCGTGGTGGGCTGAGTCTGTTGGGAAAGGATCATGACGACAAGTTTGGGATCCATTCCCGAGGTGAGATGTTCTAGGAGGGTGGGCTCATCCATGATGTTGGCCCATTGGGCGAGGAGACGAAATTCGGCGACATACTGTTGGAATCCGCTGTCCTTGTTGCAGGTATCCTGGCGAAGGGCGAGAAGCTTCCGACGAGCTTCAGAAGCAATGTTAAACGGGTAGAAGGTGGCAATGAAGTCCTTCTCCAAACATGCAAACGTCTTATCGGTGGCAGGGATGGCAGTATCATTTATCTTTCCATACCAACCCTCTGCAAAGGGAACTCCATTCCCCTTGGTCATTTTGTTCAGAAGGACTAGGACCTTCACAGCGTCGTCTGCATACACAGCAGCGTTCATCGTAAAATAGGCCTTCATGGCCTGCAACCAATGGTTGGCATCTTTCGTTTCTCCCGAAAACGCGTCAGGGAGACCAGCTTTTAGCTCAGGGCGGGACATGGCGGCGGCAGGTGGGGGAGACGAGGAACGAGAAGGACTGGGTGAAGGAGTGGGGGAAGTGGGGACACGAAAGCCGCGATAGGTGGAGGGCGGAATGTTGGGCGGTCTGCTCGGAAGCAGGAGGCAAGGAAAGAGCTAGTTCTTTTGTTACGCTGGGCGTCGAGTATTCCACAAGCCTAGACGAGAATCTCATAAAGAGTCCATCAAGTCTAGCTTGGCCATTGAGCAATACCACAAGTCTAGACGAGAATCTCACGAGGAGTCCGTCAAGTCTAGCTTGGTCGAAGGAAGGGTCTCTCTATCTTGCGTGCGCACACCAAGAGCTCGAGGCAGCTGAGAATCGATGCTGAATTGCGTAGAACTAGCTAAGGAACATATACCATCGTGCTATGGGTATTTATAGAGAGGGGTGTGATGCACGGACCAAGCTATGTTGTAGCAGTGAACGAGAGGAAGACATAAAGGGAAGATCACAATGGAATGCGATGGAATTGCATGGAAGGAGAATGAGTCATCCGCAGTAAGAATGAGTTAGAAGCTGCAGAAGGCTGTGTGTACAAGATAAGAAGATAGAGCGATAAGAAGATAAAGCGATAAGAAGATAAGAAGATAAAACGATATGAAGATAAGAAGTTAGTCTGAGGGTGGAGGGAGACTAAAGAGGAGGGATCCATCGGCCGAAAGGAAAAGAAACGAATCGACGTGAGAAAAAGAAAAAGGGTGGGACAAGGAAACGGTGCAACCCTCCGGGACAATGTCGACTGTAACATCAACCAGTTGCCGTGATCGAGGTCACTGATGAGGTGACTGTTGGCATGGTCATGCCATTGGCCATCTTGGGGGATGGTACTGATTTCAAGTTAGATTCCAAGTGCGTGGCCCCTCTTTCCATTCCCCACTTCACCTGGTCATGCTTGTTAGATGGCCCTTCTCTGCCTTTCCCCTTGCATGTTGATGCCCTAATTGACCACGGGTCCCTGATAGTTTTGATTGATGAGGCATTGGTTCACACTCTGGGCCTACGGGTCCACATTCTGCATCAGCCCATTGCCGTTTCCATGGCTATTCTAGAGGGGGAGGGTGGGGAGCAGCGAGTTACACTCACGAACTATGTTCGATTGCAATGCACTTCATTAGATTCTCAGTTTCATTCTTCTTCTGTCCAGGCCATCATGGCACCTTGCTTCTGCAGACCCTTTTTGTTGGGTGGACCGTTTTTGTCACATAACAAGATTATTATAGATCACGAGACATGCACATGTATTGCAAAATATTCCAGTTATGACCTTTTGAATCCCCCAACAATCATCACTAAATCCAAGGTCAAGCCTTTGCCTAACTGCCAATGGCTAAAATATCAGGTTGTTGGCAAGTTGCGGATGGTACTCCCAGAGCTAAAGGCTATCATTGATGCAGAATGCAAACCAATCACAGCTATTGATCTTGTGGTGGCCATTCAGCAGTGCATTGTCACCTTGGCTACTGAAGAGGACCTAGCGCAATGCAACATTCAGCTCAAGGAGAAGTTTATAGATCGGTTTCTATCAGACATTTCTTACACCTCTAAATTGCCCACTGACATTCTCTTCTGTGTCAAATTAAAGGATGCCAACAAGGTCGTCCAAATGCAAAAATATGACTGCCCACAGAAGTATCACACTGCATGGAAGACACTTCTTGAATAACATATTGCAGTAGGCCATATCTGGCCTTCCTCTAGTGCTCACGCGTCGTCTGTTATGACTCTCCTATGGAACCTAACTTTTCCTATTTTATTCTCTTCATTTTCTTGATCACGTGACTTGATATTCATCACATGATCAGTCATGTGACATCACGTGACCTTAACTTTTATCAATGATGACATAGCATAGCATTACACATGGTAATCTCGTTCATGGGAACATTCCCACACTCGTGAGAACACTCTAACCATATATAGCTTATATTACCAATCCTTATCATAGTAATACCGGCTCTCATGTGGTCCATGCACACTTGTATATAGTATATAACCTTGAATGCAATGACCAGCAGACCTCAGTCTGTTCTGGTTAGATTCCCCTAGCCTTACACGCTTCCACTCATAGTTTGTTTTGTCAAGGTGACCTAGTCATATGTAATAGATGACACAACCGATTTCTACCAATCGCACATTGAATTTAATTACAATGACAACCGAGGGATACTCCATGGAACCAATGGACTCGGAAATGCCCACCTCCACCATGAGTTGCCGTCACCTCGACTCCAGAACAAGCAGCAAGCACCGACTCGCCAATCAACTCACCTCACTGAGTGGGCTGCTACAGCAAACCATGGATTGCTTAATGGCAGCTGAACAGTGGAACCGTGACCTGGAAGCTCATCTGGACCAGGAATAAGAAGAAAGAGAAGATGACCTGCCGGCCCACAGCTTCGATGAGCCTAAATCCAAGAGGGCCGAAGTTGTCAAGGATCCCAGTCTCTTTGACAGCTCCTACAACAAGTTCGATGAATGGTGGACAAAGATGCTGGTATTCCAAGAAACCAATCTTTCCATCTTCAGCGAACAAAGGCTTGAAGGCCAGAAAGATTGGAACCTGGCAGTATTCTCCCAGATCAGCATCGACAGCAGCGAAAAAGACAAAAATGGCACAGGCACATGGGCCCACACTAAGATAAAGAAACGCCGGGACAATAACGTACCATGGCTCTCCCTGGCACAGATCGAGAAACTCCTAAATGACTGATTTCGTATCAGAAATGAAAAGGAAATAGCCACCCACCGACTCATTGCACGGAAACAAAGGCAGAATGAAAGGATGCAAGTCTTTCTTATGCAGTGGCTAGCACTCTATGATCAAGCCCAAGTAGAGAAAGGAACCAGCGTCATGCTCTTAGAGCAATCAGTGCGGCAGGACATCGTCTGCCATATGTTTATGCAGCAAGAAAGGCCCGCTGGCCTCCACGACTTTATTGGCATGGTATAAAAATATGCCAACGCGATAGAATCATTTAAATCTCGCTTCCAAGCGAACCAATTGAGAAGAGATCTGAATGCAATGGAAATCAATCGCATCACCGATGTTATGACCCTTGTTAAACTCCCTTTCTTTTTCTTCATCGATAGACATTTCCTCGGTCACGTGACTTGATATTCGTCACATGACACATCACGTGACATCACGTGACATAGCTTACATAGATAGGCACATTATAGGTCTAGACCATGACATCATAACATGCATAGTACACATGTATGGGAACTCTCCCATAGTCGTGAGACTCATATAGCCACATATAGTATACATTACCAATACTCTTAGTAATAGTGCCAGCCCTCATGTGGTCTGTGCACCTAGCGATACAGTATATATAGTATGAATACAGCACCAGCAGACCTCAGTCTGTTCTGGTTAGTTCTCTGCTAGCCTATACAGGTCCCCTTTTTGTCTGAACTTGTCGAAGTGCCATAGCTTGCGCTAGTGGTTGCTTTCATAAGAACAGACTCTCCCCCTACTATCCCACTTCGACACCAATATGTGTCCCACCAAACTTTACTCTTTCATCATCATCTTATAGTCGGATCCCAGACTCAAGGGAGATTTCGCGATAGCCAGCGATAAGGCTCTTTCTCGATATAGCAAGATAGTTGTACCATTACCACACCTAGACTGCAACTAGGTCCCCACTGCATTAATACACTCGTCCAGCGTAAGTGACGGTTCGCATTGTTAGGGTAGATCTCATTCGAGAGGACTCTTCTGACCGCTGTACAAACAAGGATCCATCCCTTAGCGCATAGAGGGTCAGTACAGTGGAGACAACCATGCAAACACTGCATCGCAATATCTACGGTTTTAAGAGTCGCAGCCTAACTGAGCTAAATCAGGAGCCGTAGCCAGGCAATCCCCGGTTCCCCCACTCATACCCGACACTTGTGGAGGTACTGCTTGACCGCGACAAGCAGGAGTTTTCCTTTACAGGTACATGGACTTTTCTGACATATATGGCGACAATTGGCGTGCCTTGAAAAACAAAAACTACATCGCAATCTCCACCGATATCTCCAAGTGCCTTCCCATCGATGAAGACTTCGACCCAAACAACATGATAGTTAGAGACGCACCATACCACATCGACTTCGCACCCGACTTCCCCCTTTGGCTGCAACATGAATTCCTGCAGCACCACCTTGATCAAACCCCTGTCCTCGTCGACGACACACTCAACTTTTACCAATCCTCCATCGAATTTAACTACATAGACCATGTTGGGACTATTTGATTGCCCTCCCTCCCTGCTGGATCGTCCCAACAGCAGCAACAGCAACACCCCCATGATAACTGCATCCTGCACCCATCCCTGTGACTCGAGGGCAGATTCCACTGCCTTACTCATAGATCAGCTCGCATTGCTAACCGAGCGAATGTCCGAGATAATAGTGAGGTTGGACCAATCCGAGTGGGAAAACCGAGAGCTAAGAGACCGGCTCGACCAAGACCGTGAGGACCAAGGAACCTCCACCCTTGAAGAAGTCGCCCTACAAAGGCAAGGAAAGTGGGCAGAAGTGGTCAAGGACCCAGGGATGTACGACGGGTCATACGCAAAATTTGATGAATGGTGGACGAAGATGTTGATCTTCCGCGAAACCAACCTGGATCAATTCGGCAAGCATAAGCTAAATGGAGAGAAAAACTGGAACCTGGCAGTATTCTCCAGGATAGGAACCGATGGGGACAAGGACAAAAACGGCGCAGGAGCTTGGGCAAGAACCAAGCTAAAGAAACGCCAAGACGAAAACATCCCCTGGCTACCATGGAGAGAGCTCGAAGGTCTTCTCGCCAGCTGATTCAGGATTGGAAACGAAAAAGAGATTGCCATCAAGAAACTGATGGCACGAAAGCAGTATAGGAACGAACGAACTCAGGTGTTCCTAACCCAATGGCTAGCACTCTATGACCAAGCCGAGTGCATGGAAAAGATGGGCATCATACTGCTCGAACAGGGTGTCCGACAAGACATCATAAAGCATATGTATATGCAAAAGGAGCGACCCTCCACCCTGTATGAGTTTGTCATGAAAGTCCAAGACTACGCCAACACCTTGGAAGCTTTCGAATCTCGATTCGACGGATCTAGATCTCAGTCCAACCGGGACCCTAACGCAATGGACGTGGACGTCATCAACTCCGACAATCGAGAAGACATTGGCCAATCTTCTTGAGGCTGCTACAACTGTGGCAAGGAAGGCCACATGGCACGGGACTGTAAAGCCAAAAGCACAGCTTGTATAGAATGTGGGTTCAGGTGAGGAGGGCACCACAAAGAGTGCTCAAAATTCAAGTTGAAGAATGTGCAAAGAGCAGAAGGAACTGCTTCAACAAATCAAGATTCTGCACAACGACCGCTGGCCACCCTCTTAAACCCGGCCAAAAATAACCAGGTAAACTGGCAAGGCGCCATTCGTGGCATGGACTTAGAGGCCGCTAGGGCCTACTTTAGAGATCTTGAATCAACACATGGAAAAGAGTAGGCTTGGACACATTGGGTAGTGTACCAAGCAATACGGACCCTAGTTACATAAATAGTTCCTCTCCCAATTTCTTTTCTTTAGTTCCATCTCGATCGAGGGTGCGACGCCAAGATAGTGCTCACCTGTTTCCTCTATCTGTTTCAAATTCCTTTTCTGTACTTGATAGCGACTGTAATTTAGATACCAACTCCAATTTATCTTCTGTATTTAGTTTCGAATCTACCGAAACAGGGATCTCCGAAAAGGAGCTTGGTCACCGGGAAGTGACACTTAATTCCATTTGTACAAAAAATAAAAATAGTTTCCCCTCGAACCCGAATGAGCGAAAAGTGCGCACACTAAAGCCACTAAGGGAACTATTCGTAAAAATTGACATAATAACAAAAACAACAAAAACAGCTGTAAATGCTCTCTTAGACAGCGGAGCAACCAGTATTTTTATCGATACCACATGGGCAAAGAAGGAAAGAATCCCTTTGCAAAGTCTCAAACAAGTTGTACCGGTCTACAATGTCGACGGAACAATAAACTCGGCAGGCAGAATAGCATACACCACCACCATAATAATAGACTACATGGGACACCACGAAAAAGTAACCACAGATGTCACAAACCTGGGAAAAAACCAAATGATCCTGGGATACATATGGCTAAGAGACCACAACCCTTCCATCGATTGGACCAAAGGAACGGTCACTATGGACCGCTGCCCTACCTCATGTGCAGCCTTACATCATAATTACATAAATAGGATGGAATCCCATGAACAGGCCTATGGATATCACATCGGCCAGACCGACAATGGCAAATATGAACCAGCTGATGCAACCGAAGCCAAAAAACTCGTGCCATCAGAATACCATGACTTCATAGACGTCTTCTTGAAGAAGGCAAGTGAGAGAATGCCAGAACGAAAACCATGGGACCACGCAGTAGATCTGAAGCCAGATTTCATACCTAAGAAGGGTCGATTGATCAAGTTATCTCCCCAAGAACAGGACAAAGTCAAGGCTTTCGTGGATGATCAACTATCGAAAGGGTACATCAGACCCTCAAAATCACCGCAAACATCTCCTGTCTTCTTTATCCCCAAAAAGGATGGAAAGAAACGTATGGTCATGGACTATAGATATCTAAATGAGGGAACGATCAAAAATAACTACCCTCTACCCTTGATCTCGCAAATTATAGACAAACTAAAAGGATCTAAGATCTTTACCAAGATGGATCTCCAATTGGGATACAACAACGTGCGAATCAAGGAAGGCGACGAATGGAAAGGAGCCTTCATCTGCCACCTCGGGGCTTACGAACCCCTCATTATGTATTTCAGAATGTGCAATAGCCCAGCCACATTCCAGCAAATGATGAATGAAATCTTTGCCGATATGGACAATGTCATCATTATCTACTTAGACGACCTATTAATCTTCTCGAAACACAACGATAGGAAGAAACACGTTGAGACCATGAGAAAAATCTTACAGAGACTCCGTGAAAATGACCTCTTCGTAAAACCTGAGAAATGCTTCTTTGGAGTATCCCAGGTGGATATGCTAGGAATGGACGTCAGCGAGCATGGCATGTCAATGAACCATGAGAAAGTTAAAGGCGTTATGGAATAGCCTGCACCCACAACGATTAAAGGAGTTAGAAGCTTCTTGAGGCTCGCCAACTTCTATCAAAGGTTCATAGACAATTATAGCTTAATAGCAAGACCGCTACACAATCTAACCAAAAAGGATCAACCTTGGAAATGGGAAGTGGCACAACAAGAGGCTTTTGATAAGCTCAAAAAGGCATTCACATCGGCACCGGTACTGGCTTATCCGGATGACACCACTCTGTATAGAGTAGAATGTGATGCATCAGATTTCGCTATTGGAGCAGTGCTCTCTACCAAGATAGACGATAAATGGCATCCGGTCTCGTATATGTCACACTCCATGACACCGGAACAATGGAACTACATGATAGCTGACAAAGAAATGCTAGCCATTATCCTTGCACTCGAACAATGGAGACATCACCTAGAAGGTGTGCATCACCAGTTTGAGATATGGACTGATCATCGTAATCTACAATATTTTATGAAATCACAAGATCTCAATAGGCACCAAGCAAGATGGGCACAATATCTATCTCGATTTGATTATGTCTTGGTCAACAAACCCGGAACCTCCATGGGAAAAGCAGATGCCCTCTCTAGACGAGAAGATCACATGATCGGCATCGAAGATGATAACAAAAATACCATAGTCATCCCAGCCCATCGCATACAGTCTTTTGAAGAAACCGAACTATTCAACTGGATCAAAATAGCGCACTCAGGGTTGAAAGTCCCTGACGGGACAATCCTCCATGAAGGATTATGGCACTACTGAGATAAGATCTGGGTGCCAACCGAGCTTAGAAGGGGGGTAATTATCCAATTCCACGACCACCCCTTCTTCGGACATAAAGGAGCTGAAAAGATGCTCGAATTTGTCACTCAGTACTATAGTTGGCCTGGAGCCAAACAAGACATCATAGAATACTGCAAAGTGTGTGATCGATGCGCATGCATGAAAACATCAAACCAACCGCCGGCCGGTTTACTACAACCTCTTCCTATTGCGGAAGGACCCTGGCGTTCTATATCCGCGGATTTTATCACAGGATTACCCAATAGCAAAGGCTTCGATGCCATTCTTGTTATAATAGACCGCTTCTTGAAAGAAGTAGTTCTAATCCCCACGAACAAAATGGTCAACTCCCAAGGCACTGCTAAACTATATAGAGACCACGTGTGGAAGTATCATGGATTACCCGATAGCTTGGTCAGCGACCGAGGCCCCCAATTTGCATCACAAATGATGACAGATTTATTGAAACTTCTAAAAATAGAAAAAAAGATGTCCTCGGCTTATCACCCACAAACTGACAGACAAACCGAAAGGGTCAATCAGGAATTAAACCAATACCTCCGTCTATACATAGCCGAAAAGCAGGACACATGGGTGGATTGGCTAGCCATCGCTCAGTTCAACTTCAACAACATGAAATCATCGTCGACAGGATATAGCCCCTTCCAGTTGACAAAAACTTATAGTCCACATCTCAGGATAGAACCCAAAACGGTTAAAGCTCCGGCAGCTAAAGAATTCGCAGGCGAAATGAACAACTCCCATGAAATAGCCAAACGAAATTTGGAACTCGCATGCCAGCGAATGAGTCAGCAAGCTGACAAACATAGAAAACCCGCCCCTGATTACAAAATTAGCGACCTTGTACTTCTTTCGACCGATCATTTGACGTTATCGGATCGACCGGCCCGGAAGCTAACCAAAAAATGGATAGGACCCTACCAGGTCATAGATGTGTACACCAATGCCATCAAATTACTATTCCCGAAATCGAACCAAGCCCACGACATTGTCAACGTGTCTCATGTTAAACCATACATAGAACCCCTTGATGGACAACCTGTCGTACGCCCCGGTCCAGTATCGGTTAATGATGAAGGCGATAAAGAATTTGAAGTTGAGAAAATAGTCGATAGTAGACCCATAGGCCGCAGCTTCCAGTATCTCATTCACTGGAAAGGGTATGATGAATCTGAATGTACCTGGGAATCGGCAACCAACCTTAAACGATCAGCCTCGAAGGCTATTGCTGATTTTCACCATGAGAACCCAGCGGCACCTCAGAAATTGAAGATGGCATGCAAACTGTTTGATACAGTTTTTAGTACTCCCCTTGTGAATTTTACCTCAGGACATTGTACTCCGCCCTCATCTCCGACTCAGTCTTTTGCGGATCTGGAATCTCCGCTCTAGAAGGGGGGTAATGTTACGACCCTTGTTAAACTCCCTTTCTTTTTCTTCATTGATAGACATTTCCTCGGTCACATGACTTGATATTCGTCACATGACACATCACATGACATCACATGACATAGCTTACATAAATAGGCACGTCATAGGTCTAGACCATGACATCATAACATGCATAGTACACATGTATGGGAACTCTCCCACAGTCGTGAGACTCATATAGCCACATATAGTATACATTACCAATACTCTTAGTAATAGTGCCAGCCCTCATGTGGTCCATGCACCTAGCGATACAGTATATATAGTATGAATACAGCACCAGCAGACCTCAGTCTGTTCTGGTTAGTTCCCTGCTAGCCTATACAGGTCCCCTTTTTGTCTGAACTTGTCGAAGTGCCATAGCTTGCGCTAGTGGTTGCTTTCAACTGACAATCAGGAAGACATCGGCAAGTCAACCCGAGGCTGTTATAACTGCAGGAAAGAAGGACATCTCACATGAGACTGCAAGGCCAAAAGCATGGCCTATACCAAATGCGGTTTCCGCTGAGGAGAGCACAGGAAAGAGTGCTTCCAATTCAAGTCCAAATGAGTGTGCACTGCAGAAGAAACTGCATTACCAAACCAATACGCCACACCAAGCCCTGCACCACTCGCAACTCTCTCAAACCCCAGACCAGCTGGGCAACCAAACTGGCAAGCTGCTATCCGTGGCATGGACTTTGATGCAGCATGCGCCTACTTCAAGGATCTTGAGGCACATCAGGGAAAAGAGTAGAGTTAGCTACATCAGGTAGCAGTCTAACCAATACAGACCCTAGTTTTATTTCTTCCTCTTCAGATAGTTTTTTTAATCTTATCCCAGTCTGATTGAGGGTGCGACACCAAGATAGTGCTCACCCATTTCACTTACATACCTCAAATAGCTCTTCCCCTTTAAATAGTATACCTTCTTCTCCTTGCGAATCCCCAGTATCTCGATGTGGTAGCCTACCAGATACTATAACCAAAGCAGTGAACTCTGAAAAGGAGCATGGTCACCAGGAAGTGACACTTAATTCCACTTACACAAAAAATAAAAATAGCTTGTCTTCGAACCTGATGGAGCGATGCATGAGAACTATTAAACCACTCCGCAAGCTATTTGTAAAAATCAACATAATAACAAAAACAACAAAGACAGAATGCCAAGCCCTGCTAGACAGTGGCACCACCGGCATATTTATTGACCAAAAATGGGCAAAGGAAAACAGAATTCCATTGCAACCACTTGACATGGTAGTACCTGTGTATAACGTAGATGGAACCATCAACTCAGCAGGTGGCATCGCCTACACAGCCTCGCTCATTATAGATTATTAGAGACATCATGAAAAAGTCAACGTGGATGTCACCAACCTAGGAAAGAATCAATTAATCTTAGGATACACATGGCTCCGAAATCACAACCCCACGATAGATTGGATCAAAGGAATGGTCATTATGGATAAATGCCCACCTAGCTGTGCAGCACTCAAACACCTAGTGCAAACCCACAGTGAAGCACATGAAATAAACTATGCCTACCATAGCCACAAAATAGAACAAATAGACGTCCCAGACGCTGTGGAAGCTGCTAAGCTTGTACCAGCAGAATACCATGACTATCTAGATGTATTCTCCAAAAAGGCAAGTGAGCAAATGCCTGAAAGGAAACTATGGGACCATGTGGTAGATCTCAAATCCGACTTTGTACCAAAGAAGGGGCATCTAATCAAACTCAGCCCCCAAGAGCAAGACGAAGTGAAAGCCTTCGTAGATGACCAGCTCTCCAAAGGGTACATACGCCCCTCAAAATCTCCACAAATGTCACCCATCTTCTTTATACCAAAGAAGGATGGAAAGAAATGTATGGTTATGAACTATCGCTATCTAAATGAAGGAATAGTAAAGAACAACTACCCATTGCCTTTAATATCCCAAATTATAGACAAACTAAAAGGAGCTAAGCTCTTTACTAAAATGGATCTCCGATGGGGGTATAACAATGTCTGTATCAAAGAAGGAGATGAATGGAAGAATGCTTTTGTTTGTCATTTAGGAGCCTTCGAACCTCTTGTCATGTACTTCGGGATGTGCAACAGTCCCGCAACATTCCAACAAATGATGAATGAGATATTCTCGGATATGGATGATGTAATCATTATTTACCTCAATGACCTCTTGATCTTCTCAAAGGATAACGATAGAAAGAAACATATCGAATTAGTATGTAGAGTTTTAGAAAAACTCCGGAACAACAATTTGTTCATTAAACCCAAGAAGTGCTTCTTCGGAGTTATGAAAGTCGACATGCTGGGCATGGATGTCTCTGAACACGGCATGTCAATGAATTATGAGAAAGTGAAAGGAGTGCAAGATTGGCCCATTCCCACCATCTTGAAAGGCATGCGAAGCTTCCTAGGACTGGCCAACTTCTACCATCGATTCATTGCCAATTATAGTCTAATTGCATGACCCCTTCACAACTTAACAAAGAAAGATCAACCCTGGATCTGGAGCAAAGACCAACAAACAGCATTTGAGATGCTTAAGAACACCTTCATATCAGCACCAGTACTAGCATACCTGGATAACACAACCCCATATAGAGTCAAATGCGATGCCTCCGATTTCGCCATTGGAGCCATACTTTTGACTAAAATAGATGATAAATGGCATCCAGTATCCTACATGTCACATAGCATGACCCCCGAGCAACGTAACTACACCATAGCAGACAAAGAAATGCTTGCTATCATACTCGCATTGGAACAATGGAGACATCACCTTGAAGGTGCACATCACCAGTTCGAAGTATGGACAGATCACAAGAACCTTCAATGGTTCATGAAAGCACAGAATCTCAATAGATGACAAGCTCGATGGGCAATGTACTTATTACGATTCGATTACGTACTGGTAAACAAACCCGGTACCTCCATGGGAAAAGCGGACGCACTCTCCAGACAAAAGGATCACATGATCAGGATAGAAAATGACAATAAGAATCAGATCGTAATTCCTGATCATCGTGTGCAGGTGACACTTGATATAGCCCTCTTCGATAAAATCAAAGAGGAACAACCCAAATATAGAAACCCTGATGGATCCATAGACCATAATAGGATATGGTACTATAATAACAAGATATGGGTTCCCCACGACCTTCGACAAGCGGTAATCACTGCCTTCCATGATTATCCTCTTTTTGGACATAAAGGAACTGAAAAGACCACCAAATTCATATCACGTTACTATAGCTGGCCCAGAGCCAAAAACAACATAATCACGTATTGCAAATCCTGTGACCGATGTGCGCACATGAAACCCACCAACTGCGCTCCTGCTGGAAAGCTCCAACTGCTAGAAATAGCGGAAGGACCCTGGAAATCAGTATTGGCAGATTTCATCACGGGATTACCTGAAAGCCATGGCTTTGATAGCATCCTCGTGGTAGTCAACAGATTCTCAAAGGAAGTTGTCTTCATATCCATGAAGAAAACAGTTATGGCAAAGGAAACTGCCAAACTATATAGAGACTATATATGGTGCCACCATGGACTACCCGATAGCTTGGTCAGCGACCAAGGACCTCAATTTGCATCACAAATGATGATGGATTTATTGAAGCTCCTATCCATTGAAAAGAAGATGTCAATGGCATATCACCCACAAATGGACAGACAAACCAAGCATGTGAATAGAGAACTCAATCAATATCTCCACCTGTACATCACAGAAAAACAAGATAAATGGGCTAAATGGCTAGCCCTCACCCAGTTTAATATAAACAATACCAAATCGTCAGCAACTAGTTTTGCACCCTTCCAACTCACTAAGAGCTTCACTCTCCATATTGGCTTCAAAGCCGCTATAGTTAAGGCGCCAGCTGCCAAAGAATTCGCCAATCAGATGAAAACCAACCTGCAATTAGCAAAAGAGAATCTGGAATGCACACGCCATAGGATGAGTCAGCAAGCTGACAAACATCGCTCTCACACACTGGAATACAAACCAGGCAACCTCGTATTACTGTCAACAGAACATCTGGATCTCACAGAACGACCCTCCAGAAAGTTAACCAAAAGATGGATAGGACCCTACCAGGTCATAGACATGTATAATAATGCTGTCAAACTCTTGTTCCCGAAATCGAACTGTGCTCACAATACTGTTAATGTGTCACGTGTCAAACCCTATATAGAACCACTTGAAGGACAACCCATCCAATGTCCCGGACCAGTATCCGTAGATGATGAAGGAAACGAAGAATTTGAAGTGGAAAAACATCAGCAAACATGCAAAAATTTTGAATGATCTTATAGGCACTTATAAATCTTAGTTAAGAAGATTATCTTAAATTAGAAAAAAATATCTGAAATAAGACTTTTAAGAGT
>JBBPMT010000050.1:0-13480 GCA_038090455.1 Garcileccinum viscosum
CCCCGAGGAGGGCAGGATCGATCGGCCACAATTCGCAGAAAACTCCGCCAGGCTCGCGTCATTTGCGTCGATGGTCTTCGGTGACTAACCCTGCCTTGCGCGCGTCGCCTCCTCCATCTCATGCTCATCCTCCCTCCTCTTTTCCAACTTCTTTTTCCCCGAACGTCATTCCGTTCCCTCGATATCCTCCGCCACCACCTTCGTCCTCGTCCGATACCAACTCGTACGCGCATTTTTCGCCTGCGGCTGAGTCAGAGAGCGAGGAATCATCGCCGCCGTTTGTCGCGATGCCACCCCACGCCATCGTCGACGTCTCCGACTCCGCGTCTGGCGTGGACTCCCAGCAACAACCGCCGATGCGCGCGGTCATCCAGTGCGACGGCCATCTCGTCGACGAGGAGTCGTGGAACGCGGCTTACCAACGCGCGGACAAACTCTTGCACGTATACGAATGCTTCTGGGATCGCGCGCACTCGCCGTGCGGAATGTGGATCGAAGGCGACCAATCGAGCGTGGCTGACCACCTCGCGCTCTTTCACGGCTTCCGAGGTGGAGAGGTCACGACGCGGTGTCTGTGGCGCGAGTGTCCTCGGCCGCATATGAAGGGAACGAGCATCGCGCGGCACGTGGTGACGCACATCGGATTCCGAGTCAAGTGTAATACGTGCAAGCACGAGTTTGCGAGGGTGGACGCGTGCAATCGGGCACATAGTCGGTCGGGGTGTGGGGGCGTTGGGCAGCCGATGTATGGGGATTTACAGAGGATGTTGGATGCGCGCAAGGTCGATCCGGTGTACCTGCAGCGGCCATCAAAGAAACGGCGGACAGAGGAGTGCATGGGAGGGATGTGAGTCAGGTTGGGTTCGGGCTTAATGCGGGCCGAGACGAGATGAATGAGGCGAGCTGGCTCTCTCTTTTGTTTCCCTTTCTCTTTCGATCCTTTTTTTAAAAATTCTTTACATCTTCGTATGGGGCTGGCATCTCTCTCCCTCATTCTTCTTTGTCTCTTTCGTTTTCCTAACTTATCCCTACCTTGCATAAAAACAATCCATAATCCCTTTCCTTGTCCTTTCCCCTTCTTTTTTTTCAACAAAAAAAGTTTTCCATAGTCCTATCCTAGTCCTGCACTCGTAATGTGACGTAGAATGTTTGTCACCTCTTCTTGGTTCGGTCTGACTGGACGGCCATGTATGTCCCTGACCGCGGCCCTGGCCACGCTTTCAGTGAATGCGATGCTTGTTCCGCTTCTCGTCATTTCTTAACATCTCCACTCGTGTCTTCTCTTCTGTTGGCTGAGGCAATACCGTGATCAACGACCACTACGGCCGCGGTCGTTCGCTTCAGAATACGAATTAGAAGATCGAACGACAAGTAATCACAGATCAGATCACGAAAGAAGAACTAGATCATCTTCCCTCCCCATCTCGTCGCCACTAATTCAAATAACCAAACCCAACACACAACTGGACGCCAGGCTACCTACCTAATTCCACGCCGCCTGTGCATACAGCCCCAACACTGCGTCCGCCAACGTGGGCGTGTACGACGCCACGTCCGCGGACGTGTAGTTGTACGAAGTCTGCACACCGTTCAAGATCTTGAGCACGTCGCTCTCGACAAAGTCGACGAACACGAGATCGATGGGTGTGTCGTCCGACACCGACGGCGGGTTCGAGCCGATATAGTCTGGGCTGGAGTAGTAGGGGAGCGGTGCGTGTAGCGTGTCGTCCCCTGCGCCAGGGCAACCCTGATGGCGAAGAAGAAGAAGAGAAAAGAGGGTGGGTGAGAACGAGATGGCACGGAAAGGAAGAGACAAAAAAAAGGGTGGGAGCGCGCTTACGTCCGTTGTCACGTATCCGAGCGTCAAATTGCTCGTGCTCCTCGCATGCATCTCATGGAGCGAGCTCATGTCCTTCAACCACGAGCGGTACCTTCCCTCGACGCGTCCACGACCCCACAGCTCCTTGTCCGCCAACGAACGCTTGTAGGAAGTATCCCCGTTCAGCGCGGGCAGGACCTGGTTTGCGACGCTTGCCGTTATGTTGGGGATATATAGGAACGAATCCGTGAACGGTGCAGCTGTGAGCTGGTCGTTCTTCGTGAATGCTCCCTCAAAGACGTTGAATCGCAGCTCGTCGGCGTTGGTGATGATGATATTAGGGATATCGGCGCGTGTGTTGTTGATGGCAAGGGCGACAGGCGCAGCTTCTGCGATAAACAATGTCAACACGCTTCCGTTGGATGGGTATGGGTTCCTATTTTGGGCACAGTCAATGCTTCCAGAATAACTGTTTCCCGCAGACCGAACACGTACTGATTCATGGTGTAAGTCTGAGGAGCCGTGCCATAAAAGTAGGAGAGGTCGAAATCGACAGCGAGTTGCTCCAACCCGGCGGTAATGTTACGTCCATAGGTTGTGTCAAAACTCATGTTCGACGTCAAGGTGTGGTACTGTCAACCGTCTGATCTGGAGAGGTTCGCGAAGACTATATGGTTGGGTGGCGTACCTGATATGTAACCCTGTTCTGGTCCATGTATCTCCGCGTGAAGGTGATGTTGTCGGTGTTGCCCTTGGCAGCGTCGAGGTTAGCACCTTGAACACCTCAGTCACGACTGTCAGACTTCAACCGCAAGCACGTACTCATCCACCCTGCGAGACAGACTCGTAAGGGTTATTTCTCCAATGGAGACGACTAACGTACCAATTGTTTCCATGTAGCGACCACTTTCCAAAGCCATTGTTCTTCCATCGTATTGCTGACAGTCACGAATATGAGTATGTCCTGCACATGTGAATTAAGTATCAAGGCAGTACACTGTGCCAAGATGGCGGTGCGTACCTCCGAAGATGAGAATGGGGGTGTAGGGATGCACAGCCCGGATAGCATCGAACACGACAGGCCCTATTTTGAGTCCTCTTCGTCATAGATCCCAAAATAAATTGAATCCTAGCATACAGTTATCATAAGACACCGGCATGTGACTGATGGTGCGTCAGAGAAGATTGCGTCAAAAGAAGTAGATGGACATACCCGACCAGGACGAATACATCTGGTTCATCCGCGATGGCGTCCGCGAACTTCGATAGTCCATACATAAGATACAATCACAAAGAAAAAAAGATCAAGCATTTTACCCATTGCTCTTTAACCATATCGGCCACGTATTGAACGGTTGTGTTGACGTCATTGCCTGAGAAATCATAGAGGACACCGAGCGAAGTCACACTGCGACCCCTTTGTAGAGAATATCAGAAAGCCGAAAATCATGAAAAGGAACATAACGAGGATAACTCTTAGTAAAGGCACAAAGGGGACATCTTCCAGACCAACACAACGAGACTATACGCACTTGCTGGTTGTAAACTTCACAAAGCGGTCTGTCATTCCGATCACACTGAGTCATTATTGAAGGGGACGGAAGAAAGGAATGGATCGCTCACTGCCAACCGGGACGCTCTCAACCTCACCGTTAGAATTGAAAACCGTGATATTGACGTTGGAAGACAAGTAGCGACCGTTCATGTAGGGGACAAAGTTGGTGTACCTGTCAGATCCAGCATCGCAAACGCGGTCATCATTGATTCGGCCATGCGAAGATCGGGTTTACGTCGCAGGGGTGAGGCAGGGCCATCCAAATGCGCGTTCGTCGTCGGAATACGAAGGAAAACCCAGGTGGCAATTGAAATGATCGCATGAATCGCCGGATCATGGATATGTCGTAAGTATGCAAGGGTGTTACGATGTAGTTCATCAGCCGGTCAACATTGATCGTAGGCAAAGGAAACCGAAAAAGTACAAGGTCAGCATGGCGAGGCGGCTGTGCATCGTGAGGTACGTACATGTCATATGTGTCAGCGTAAACGTATAGCTCGTGGCTATTGGGAGATCAGTATCGTCCCAAGTCTTTTCATGGACTTTAAGCATTTAGACCCACTTTCCAATGGTCATCAAATCGTAGGGAATTTCCAAAAGGAACTTGTTCGACTTTGAACAGCTTACAATCAGCGTAGAGCTATAAGCTAAGAAGACAGTACTAACATCGTGAGCATCAACACCGCCTGGGGGAAATCCGTCTGAAAGGCCGGTGCCTGAGGTGCCAGGGGTCAGTGTTGAGTAAAAAAAAGATCATCAGGTGGCGTACCGTCGTGAAGATCCCCAGAATCGACGAGGAGAAGGTCGACGTCCTTTTCCTGCACTGCTTGTCAGAATGGATATTCTGGACCGATTAAAACACGATTAACTGACGATGGCGATCTGTTTCATATGCGTGACGAAGCTGGCAAAGTCGCCGAGGTCACCGCTGTGCAAGTCGTTAACATCGACACGCTTCACCGGGAGCATACGGGAAGAAACACACCTGTAATTGGGTTCCGGCCAGGCGAGCTTCTGGTGACCGAGGAGCCATCCATGAGTGTCTGTGGTGTGGATAACGTTGAAGTCACTCCAAACAAGAGGACGGTAGGGAGGATAGAGCGGAACTTGGGGATATTCGCGCTTTTCGTGCACGTGTGCATGCGCACTGCCGTCGCGAGCGTGGAGCTCGTCGTCCACGCAGGCAATGACGAGGCCGACGAGAGAAAGGAGAGAGAGCAGCATCACTGCGCGAGCGGGCCCAGCCCAGCCCGGCCCCTACTTATCAGCGTTCCGAATTGTTAGGGACGTGCGAACGGTTCCGGGCCGCTCAAATGGAATCCAGCGTTGGAACATGTGCAACGTCGGCAACGGGCGCCAACATCACCTGAAAAACCATCAACAACATCGTGGTCAGTGTCCCACGCCCGCTCCTTACCGCGAACGTGCGTCTCGACAGTTGACCATGATCCTTGAAGTACTCACTACTCGGTCGGCCCCCGTATCACCACAACTACCTCTCCATTTGGGATACTCAGTCGGGCTAGTTTGCAAGTGTGTCGGGACCACGCGAGCTGGCAGAGTTTCGACAAGGGACAAGCGATCGTGTCACAAATGGGACGACCGGGACCGGCCCAGTGGCACCCCATAACTTGTTCCAATTCTTCCAAAGATTATGCGCCCATGGCCACTCAGTAGTTTGCCTCAGAGCTGAACCTTCTCTGCTATAACGCTGGCGTGGCACACTGTTATGCCATGTTAACCGACTCCCACCTCGGTGACTTGAAGCCGTGCGCCGAACAAAAGAACTTTTTGGATGGACGGATCAACTTCGATGCCAACACCGAGTTAACGGTGCCGTATTCTGATCTTTCCCACCGCCGCTATGTATCCACCCACTGACGGTTTGTGACATGAAGAACACGTTGTAAGGCTCGAAACACCTTCGCGGCTTGGCCTCCATAACCTTAATTTCTGGTCCCCCGAGCGGTCGCGGACGCTCTTCGGAAATGCTTGGCTTGGTTGCCCGGGACAACAGTCATCCCTCGGTCAAAGGTGGCGGCGCCTCCACTGATCTCACGTAACTATATTTTATTGGCTCAAATTTGCTGCAGGCCATATTTTGTCCAGCTGCCCAGGGTTGAGGGTGTTGGTGACCGTGATACTAGAAATGGCTTGGAACCTCAATAGTACCAGGCTGACGAATGCCTATTTCTGTTTGTTAATCAACCATAGGTATGTCCAATTGTTTTTACACGGCAAGGATGTTATTGTACAGTCGGAGCCTGGGGCCTTTCGAGATCTCATCTCGTCTCGGCAACCTCCCGCAACTGGCCATCCCTGATCGTGAGCATGATCCCGCTTCGACGAACGTAAGCGGGTTTTATTGACGGAAACTGGGGACCCATATACTCCATTTGTGGCCTACTGAAGGCTTTTTCCTTCTTTTCCTTTTTTTTTCTACTTTTTTTTGTGTGTCAGAGGCACGCAGCGCCACGAAAGGGGGAAATGTTAAGGTTTATCCTCTCATAAATCGGAACAGCATGGAGTCGCGTGGAGTCGCGTGGTTGCCACGAGTGAAATCGATCTGCTGATCCCATCTGAGTCTTCGATGAAGCCTCAGGTTGTCCGTATCACTAATGCATGGTTACAGATTCTGAATTCGGCCATCCAATATTTCGCTGCTCACAAAATTTGGTGGCCAATGGCGGCCAATCGCCTCTAGCATTGGTTAACATATAAGTCAAGACTCGACGATTCAACTGCTAGCCCTCGAACCTACAACCTTCCAGTATGTCTGACTCGTTTGTTCCCCGCATCCGTGTGGATGGCCCGTCCAATCCATCTTTGTTCACATTGTTAGTGAGGCCAATCATCAATCGGAGATTGACACTGACATCCGTTCTTGATACAGTCCTGGCTCCGGAAGAAAACGTGGCAATCACGCGGGCGAACGGACTGGCTATGTCCACCCTGTGTATAATGCATCTCCTACACAAAGCTTTATCTCCTTCGACCCTCAAGGCAACGTCGTTTCACCGAACGGCTGGTCAGGCAATACTACCGTTCAAGTCCAGGGGCCCTGGACTGCAGCGCAGTCAGACTTACCTCCTTTCTCACCACCTCCACATTGGCCTCCGACGCCGAGCTACGATGGTGGCCACTCTCTTCTTCATTCCAACTATGGCGCGGGCCCTGATGCCCATCCCTTGATTCCACAAGTTGCTATGCCTACTCTAACTGGTCAACCGCAGTACATGGCTCACCTGATGGACGCCCATGCAGGTCACCATGATCCGTTAATGGGCCGTGCCAACGACAATTACACTATCGGACCCCCTCGTGGCATGCCGTCATCCTTTATCTCCGCACCGATTGCTCGGACGCCCCTTGGCGCCTATGTTCCGAGTCCTCTCTTGGACCTTAACCCGAAATCTACAATTGGTTTGTCTCCCCACCGCTCTACCACCCTCCCAAATATCCTCCCATCTGATTACGCTTTGAACCTCGCCCCGTCTGCCTCCCCTAAGCAATATCCATGCAGAGTTCATCAAGCAAGCTCTTATCATCCCATCTCTTTTCCCGCAAGGTCACAATCACAATCACAACCGACCACTACCATATCCCCTGCTCAGCCATACACGTCCACTATTCCGCTGAGCGCTATCGAACTACCGCCCATGTTTCACGTCGTCAGTGATGGAAGCCAAGTCCCTTTCTTTCACTGTCACTGGGCAGGCTGTGGCATCTGGATCACATGTGACCGAGATGCGATCAAACGCCACCTTACACATGCTCACGCCGTCGTACTGAAGGGTTCTGTCCCTCCCTCCTCATCATCATCAGATGGAGACCTCTCGGACACGGTACGCTGCGAATGGACCGATTGTTCTTCGACCATGCAGCGCAACGGGCTAGTGCGTCACATCCACACACACCTGCGCCTCAAATGGCTCTGTTCAGTCTGCAAGGCCGAGTACACACGTCAGGATAGCGTCGGGTCGCATGCCCGCAAGGAGGAGAAATGTCAATCTGCACGAGCGATCAGTCATCCAAGCGCTGCTGCGTACGAAGCGACGATGAACGGGGACAATACGGTGACGCTGACCAAGATATTGCAACCGTAGGCATCCATATGTAGGCGTGCCGTGGGGCATGTATTGGATGGCGGGTCGTGGGGCATGAGTATGTACATGGTCACCGTAAACAAATTTTAATTTCTTGGTTTCTAAATTTACAGTAAAGCGTATCGAGATGTTACAGTGCAGGAAGACGTTAATAGAGGAGTTGTTCGTGAACGCGTAACAGATGTAGGCAGGAGAGTGACAAGATCATCCGCATAAACGGGGGTATCGTAGGTCGAAGGAATGGGTGGTGCATAGTGGCTTGGGAGAAGGAACTGACCGGGGATTAATCCCATTGAACGGGAAAAAGAGAGGGGGAGAGAAAGAAGGAGAGAAAAAAGAAATGAAGAGTATGAAATACACGCCTCGACGGTGTTTAATTTTACATGGCTCAACAACTCGCCGTCGCCGGACGCCACCGCGTGGAGAAGTCCTTCATATTGCTCTCACTTGACATGAGCGGTAGGTGCGACGACGACGACGACGAACAAGATGACGACCAGCGCTTCCTGCTAGAAGGACGGCAAGACCCGTTAGGGCCTGGATTCACTTTCAGGATGAGTCCCTGCAACCATTGGAGCAGACGGCCGCACTGCCCGTACAGCCACGAACACCAGCGCAGGCATATGTGAACGGAGACCCTGGCGCCGAACGCTTGGCCCGTCACGGTCAGGTCGTGGCTCTGCCTCGAGACGCTCAACTGAGGCCGAGCCTGGGCGTCGTGGAGTCCCCAGCCTGAAAGACAAAGTTCGAATCGTGTGAACACCATTGAGGAAAAGAACGTCGCGGGGAAGGCGTATGACACCGTATAATTGTATGGTTTATTGCTTTGCCTACGTCAGGGGAGTCAACGTTTTAACGGGCGTGGATCTTGCTAAGAAAAGAAGAGAAAGGCCTGGGGGTTTCCCCTCACCTTGGCTCAGGCGTGTTCTCAGTAGTATTGAATGTATCGGGGTTTCACGTTCGCTGGCGAAGGAAGCAGAGAGAGGGAGAACCTATCTCAGACTGTAGCAGTGGAACTCACTCGACCGATTGCCCTCCGCTCCCTGAGCTGACCAGGTTTATATCCCAGGCTGCCACACGGTGTCAGTGCCACTACCAGGTGGCGTGAGGCGTATAATGAACTCATGTCACAGCCTTTAGAAGCTTGACCATACTAGGATATTGAAGACTCAGCCGACTTGCCAGCATGAGCCAAGCTGGGGGTGGAGCTAGCTGCACATTCAATGTCGATGGCAGTCAGAGCATGTCACGGCTTGGAAATGGGGAGCGTCGCGGTCTCGGTTAGTAAGAGGCCCCATCAGAACTCTCGGAGGGCTTCTTGAACGCCGGGTGCTGCCACTAGCAAGCACGCTACGGGCGATCAGATCACAGTGCGATAACAATCGATTAACCTGAAGGCCCCTTCAACACCGCAACGCACTAACGTAGAAAAGCCCGGTATTTGTTTGTTTGCGCAGGTATGAAGTCTCGCAAGATAGTCTCAAAACAGCCTTACTACATTGCCATCCAAGTCGTACCACAGTAATAAATAATGTAGACGACGTATGTATTCACGGAAAATGTAGGTCAACAGGCTAGTGATACAAACACAGTGTCATCCATCTGTCTTAATTCGTGATCCGAGGGAAAGAAAATCGGGCTTTGATGTGGTACAAGTGGTAAGATTTATAGGCCCAGCCATACCATAGAAAGAAAAAACTATTTTGGGGGATGATGGAGGCATCCTAGACACGCGGTCCTGGCGCTTGCTTATTAGCGGGGGGGCGGGGGGGGGGGGGGCGCTTGGTGCCCCAGTGAGCTTCCCGAGTATGACGAAGGATACATTCCCGATTGAGTTCATCCGTTCGCCCGCAGCAGGCCCACTGGCACTTGAGACGGAAATTACGAGACTTGTTTTTGATACCATGAGGGTCGGAAAGGTGGGCCGAAAGTGCTGCAACGCTAACTTCCTGGCCGCATATTTTTCCAAGACCGACACTCGTAGATATGCTGTGCAGGATTCGCAGAGTCGGATGAAGAAGCCTTCTGATCCGCGCGAAGAGGTGCGGACTGAGACACGTGAGGACCGGCCTACTCCCAAGCAAGGTTAACTACGAAGATAGTTCACACATCACCCCATATCTCACCTCAGAGCGTTCCATCCCATGACTTGCGAAAGAGATATGGTAGTAAGAACTAATAGTATGCGTTGATTGCCAAGGGACGACATCGAAAGTTGTGGTATATGGGTGAACCGGCACACTGGGGTGTCGCGGCTTGACCATTGGGGAGCAAAGAGCAGAGTACTCATTTTGAGTCATTTGACGTGTGGTCTGCTTCATACAAGTGGTAGGAAGCGATCATGTGTCGGGGAGAAAGCATAGGCGGCACCGATGGTGCCCTGACGACTTGCTGAAAGCGATTGGCGGAGAGGGAAAGGGAGGCATGCTCTGCCTACGTCTAGGTCCGTTTGCTCGGGGATTGTCGAATAAGGATAAGGCTGCGCACTTGGGGATGAGGGATACGAAGTCAAGCTGACCGACATATAAGATGGGGACTGGTGCAGAGGGGACAACGGCTGCTGAACATTCTGATACACTTGATTTGACAAGACATGCACAGAGCGAAACGCGTAATTACCTCAGTAGCAACTTGGAGAACGTTGCTTGCAAGTTACGGAAGACCTCTGACAAGGATATTGATATTCTGGTTCGCTAAAGCCGTCTTGGCACTACCACTCCAAGACAAGGCTTATGCGAGCTGGAATGTGTTGGCCTATCAAATCAAGCTAGTGATAAAGACGATTCGAAATCCATTCCATCTTTCACCTGTATATCTCGATATGGAAGAGACGTATGATGGTAGAATGGGCAGCAAAAAGCTGTCGAGGAGGAAGTTTGAAGGTAGGAGATGCAAGTGAGCTAGATTGAGCTATCGCACGTTGATCATTGGTGTTGAATCCGGGTTGAGATTGATGCATGGGGCGACACAAAAACTTACTAGGTATTCGGTCGAGATGTTGTCCGAACTGTACTCGAGGTACTGAGGGTCTGTTGTGTCATCTAGCGACAGTTAAGAGAAGGAATAGGTGTTATCGGAGGAATCCCGGTGGTATGTTTGATGGGGTGAATGATGCTGCTAACCAATATCCAATTTCGGCGAATTGGGTAGTGCCGAATACTGAATCGGGTAGCCTATGGCCTGAACGGATGCTGCCGCTGTCGGAGCACAGCCCGTCTTGTAGATAGTATTAGGACTCTTACGTTACACTCCTTTTTTGGATACCGCGCGGTGTTCACGCGTCGCCCTTTTTTTCACCTTTCCTCCAGTCTCGTTCTACATCGACTGGAGGTGAGCCATCTAATTACTTCGTTCACCTACACGTTCCTTACCACCTGTACAGCCTGACTCCGTGTGTACAGGTATATAAATAGAGTCTCGTTCTACATCGACTAGAGCCTGACTCCGTGTGTACAGAGTTCGACCCCTGCCTCTCTCACAGCCGCAGATACTGAAAATCAGATAGCGAGGAACATGTGAACATGACTAGCAAATGCGGACCGTGCGGTAATAATCAACAGTTGGTCAAGATGCGTCCACGTTCCTCAAAGATTGGTATTTGCTACACATTGCTCACGCGTATTATGGGACAGTAAACGGCGTTGCAATATACGTACAGATGATGTTTCTAGGATACCACAGCATAATCCAGTATGGTACGTTTACTGAAGGAACTCTAGCGAAAGTAGAACAAACTGTGGTACGATTGGCATAATTTACTGGACCAGCCAATGGCAGCCATACATTCCCGAAAAAAAAGTTCGTAGGCGATGGAGGTGTCCTAGAGATGCAGTCCTCGTGCTCGCTTGTTAGAACGTTTGATACTGCAGTGTACCTCCCGAATGTGACGAAGGAGGCTCTCCCGGTTCATGGTCTTCGTTCTTTTACAACCATCCCATCGACAACTTGTAGGTGTGTCGCGAGCCATATTGACGATTTGATGTGCCTCGGAAAGGTGCATCGGAAGCGTTTCAACGCTAATATTATGATCGCATACTGTTCCGTCTGAGTTCGTCCACTTGCACTGTCTAGTGGGCGACGCCGGTTGCCCATTCATGCCGGCGGCAGCCTGAAGCGGGTACTATTACAGACTGTTACACCTGACACAACGAGGCATGTGTAGATAGTTCACCTCAGCATTAACCCGTCTTTTGTTGTTACAAAAGTGCGAAGAACCTGTACCGGTAGCGGGATTCGTACAGTTGGAGAAAGAAACACTGTGTTCTGCGTGAGGACCGGCCTACCCCAGACAAGGTCAGTGATGAAGGTGATACAAATGCCATGCCGTTTCTCACCCGGAAGTGCTTTGGTGTGCCTTGACCCGGGGAAGATGTGTGCTGATAATTGTTAACATACGCCAACTGCGGAGAAGCGATGTCTGAAAGCGTGGGATGCCCGTAAACCGGCTCACTGCATTGTCGCGCCTTGACTACTGGGGGTGGAAGAACAGAGCATTCGACTGTCGCGCGGTCTGTATCATGCAGCTGACGAGAAGGTAGTAACCCATCCCGCATTGGAGTTGAGAAGGTATTGGTGGCATCGATAGTATTCAAACTACATGCCGGAAGCGATCGGTCAAGGGAGGGAAGAAAGAATTCCGTATCCGCGCCCAATTCGGTTTGGTGCGAGATTGCCGAATAAGGATGAGGTCTCGTGTTTTGGGGAGAAGAATACGGGGTAAAATTTCCCTGAGTATGATCAGACCATTGGTGCGGAGTTGACAACAGTTGCTCGTTTGGAGAATTAGCAATGGAAGATGAACGCCAAGCAGCCTGCTACAGATGGTTCGATAGGTCGTGCACGGAATGAAAACGCATGATTCACCTGAGTAGCAACCCATTCAATGTTGCTCCCGGTGTACCAAGAACCTATCCCTGAAGCGGGATTTACGGAGTAGGCATTCCGATCGAAAGTTGTCTTCGCATCGTCATTTGGAGGCGGAACATCGGTAGATTGAAGGGTATACGGATCAGCCTACCAAACAAGGTCAGCGAAAAAAGATGACTCGGAGGCTATCTGATTTCTGACTTGCAAGCGTTCCCCTGTGACTTGATACGGGGAAAGTGTGTGACAGTAGGGACCGTTAGCATACGATGGTTGGAAAGGAAGGCGGTTTGAAGGCGCGAGGAACCACGGCTCATCGGACTAATGCACGTCGAATCGTTGGTATTGAGCCACATTGAATCTGATGGAAGGGGTGACAAAAAAAGTCTCACCAGGTATTCAGTTGGCATGTAGTCCAGAGGGTGTGTCGAAAGTGATTGGTGGGGAGGGGATGAAAAATATGCCTCAGAGACTACCTGCCGAGGCGTGGACTCCCTAGGATACCGCGATTTTTTTTGTACTATTAACTTGACCTGCTGAGAGAACGATGGCAAGGTATCAGGTTCCATTGGAATGATGTTGACCGTCTAGGCGTGGTTGGGTGAGATTCCTTAAATGAGAACTTGGGAATCCTTAAATCCCGTCGTGTTGGCGGTTGGCGTGGGGTTCGGCAGCCTACCAGAGCGGGCAAGCACCCGCCACGAATGGTCTTACAATGGAGTGCTGCCATTAAATCAAAGCATTTACTGGCTGCCTGCCAAACCAATCGATATTTCATGGGAGATAGTAAACGTTCACAATGTCAAGGCGGTACAGTTATGTGTATGGAGGAGCTGCGGGCGTACTAGAAAAGTGCTTCAACATCAAATATGCTAAACAAGCAACAAAAATATACCATATCATTAAGGTGCTTCAGTGCCGCTAGTCTTTCCATCATCCGTTCGTCAAAGAACCAGTGACAGGTGAAGCACCGTATTATATAGTATCAATGGATTCACAGCAAGGACCACAGACCACAGCCCTTCAGCCACAGACTGTCAACGTTGCCGAAAACCTGTGTGCTTACCGCCGAGCGCCGGCAAATTCGTAGGGACATTTCCGATTCTTGTTTGCGATGATCTGGATAAGTTAAAGTTG
>JBBPMT010000050.1:13577-36432 GCA_038090455.1 Garcileccinum viscosum
TGCATCAGATATCGGTAATTGGCACAGTTAGCATGAGGCAGCGGAAATTCGGCACGCAGCATGCCATTGGATCCAGCGCTTGTTTCGACAGCAAGTTGAAAGTGGGGAATATTCCATGTTACGGCTGCGTTCCCGGCAATGGATGCTTCAGTGGATTTTCTCGTCGCTATACGAGGCGTGATAGGGCCGAATAACCTTGCCAGATGGAAGTAACGGATTCTTGCATCAAAGCCAATCCCCGGCTCTTCTGAGAGAAAAAAAGGATGTAAAGGTCCCGCTCGGAAATGATTGAAGTATACCCTTGGAAATGGGACCAAAAATTCAGCAGTTGTCAGTTTGACATGGTTGCAAGCATCCATTGGTCGAGTTGTTGGCCAACTGCTTCTAGAAGCGAATGTGTAGGAGTCCAGGAAAATTGTGGCGGCATCTGCCGCGGATCTTAGCGGCGCTACCTCAAACCGCCAAGCACTCGCATGTGTCCATGCATTTATCGTCTTTACCCGACTACTGTATTAGGTGCCAAGCACATACATAGAAGCATAGATATTTTGCCATCAAAGGGCTATCAAAGGGTTGTATCCATCATGCACCTCACGCGACCATAATAATCGTACACGCGCCGGAATATGTTAAAAGTAAGAAAGTATTACGATTCTAACCCTTGGACCCGCTCAACGTCACGACAGAAACAAAAATGCATTCTACCAGAAACAATATGAAGGGGCTAAAACCGACAGCCAAATAATCCATCGCGCATAGCGATATTGTGGTCTATTTGAACACGTCAACTGGACGTACGAATGTGGAAGTTACAGCTTTTGAATGTACAGGACCTGGCCATGCCATGATGACAATGAGCGTCGAACATCCCTCGCAACCTGAAGCGGGGAAGAACTCGTGTCTCGGTTCGAGGCTCACCTGCTGTAGCCCATGTGCTTTTCCCGAATGTGGCATATGATGCTTTCGCGGTTCAACATACCGCTGCCCGTCCTCAGTCAGCAGTCCTTCCATCTACACAGTGATAAGCGGTGATTGTGTTGCATATTTTTGACGTTATGGGCGGCGGCAAGATGTTCCGAAACTTCGTCCCGAGTGATCTGTACACTACACACATTCCCCTTAGTGTCTATCCGCTCGCACGCGTGGGCCATCGTCTCTTTAGCCGAGAGCGATTGTTCTGGCAGTAAGGAGGTTCGAGTCGGGGGATAAAGAGAATGTCGCTCAAATTATAGTTACGATATTACGGCTGTTTCTTGATTCCAGAGAAAGGAAATCGATCTATGTGTGGACCGGCCATACAATGGGGACCTAGCGTGTGCCCAGCCTTACAATGGAAGAAAAAGTAGGTAATACAGGCATCCTAGACACACAGGAATTTCTTGTATCTGCGTAGGAAGACTCTATGGACTAGCCATACAATAGGGACGAAAAAGTGATGCGGGCGCACTAGACACGTGGTTTTTTCACCTGCATATGGGACTATGATGGACCAGCCATACAGAAAAAAATCGTAAGGAATGGAGTGTCCTAGACACGCAGTTCCCGCATTTACTTAGAACGCCTTATGCCAAAGTGAACCTCCAGAATATGTCGACGGATGGACTCTCGATTCATGGCTGTTGTTCGTTTGCAACCAAGCCACAGACACTTTGTGGGTTTAGCACGAGACATATTTTTGATTTTATGTGGCTCAGAGAGGTGTTCCGAGAGTGTTGCAACACTGACCGTTGCCCCACACACTGTCCCATTTAGTGGGTCCACCCACTCACACTGGTAGACAGGTTGTTCAATAGACAACGACGGTCGCCCGTTTGAGGGACCAACAGTAGAGAACGAATGCTGAACAGCCTGCTACACTTGGTTTGACAAGTCACACATAAAGAGAAAACAGATAATCACCTCAGTGGTAACCTGTTGAACGTTACTTCCAAGGCGCGGAAGATCATCTCCGATAGGGGGATTCGCAGAGTGAAAAGGGAGATTCGGACCCGCGACAGTCGACTCCGCACCGCCATGTGAAGGAGAGACATAACGGAACTCGGGAGAGCTAGCCTACCAAACAATGTTAGTCAGGGTAGGCTATCGGACGTCATCCCAGCTCCCACCTGAATGTCCTCCCATGGGTTCTGACACGGAGTAGAAGGGTGATGATCGAACTCGGCAGTATGAAGTACTTGTGGAGGAAGGCAGTCTGAAGACACGGGATACAGGCAAACCGGCCCATCGGGCTATCGTATGTTGATCATCGATATTGAAAAGTCACATTGAACTTGATACACAGAGAGACTAAAAAGACTCACCAAATATTGGGTTGGCATAGTGCTCGAACCATGCTCTGGGTGAACCGGCACACTGGGGTGTCGCGGCTTGACTATTAGGGAGGAAGGAGCAGAGTACTCATTTGACGTGTGGTCTGCGTCATACAAGTGGTAAAAACTAGGTAGGAAGCTACCATGTGTCGGAGAGCAAACATAGGCGTCATCGATGGTATCCTGACGACTTGCTGAAAGCGATCGGTGGAGAGGGGAAGGGAGGCATGCCCTGCCTACATCTAAGTCCATTTGCTTGGGGATTGTCGGATAAGGCTGTGCACTTGGAGGAGAGGGATACGAAGTCAAGCTGGCCGACATATAAACCAGGGACTGGTGCAGAGGGGACAACGGCTGCTGAACATTTTGATACACTCGATTAAGACCTCTGACAAGGGTATTTGCAGGATTAGAGAATGAGGTATTCTGATCCGCTAGAGTCGTCTCAGCACTACCACTCCAAGGTAAGACTTGTGCGGACTGGAATGTGCGAGGGCTGGCCTACCAAATAAAGTCAGCGATAAAAACGATTCGAACTCCATTCCATCTCTCACCTGTATATCTTGATGCGGAAGAGAGATATGATGGTAGGACTGGGCAGCAAAAGGTGGTTGAGGAGGAAGTGAGTTTGAAGATGGGGGATGTAAGTGAGCCGGATCGGGCTGTCGCACCTTGATTATTGGTATTGAAATTCGCGCTGAGCTTAATGCACGGGGAGACAAAAAAAACTTACTAGGTATTCGGTCGAGATGCTGTCCGAACTGCACTCAAGGTAAGAGTCCGTTGTGTCATCTAGCGAGAGTTGAGAGAAGGTATATGCGGTATCGGAGGAATCCCGGTAGTATGCTTGATGGGGTGAACGATGCCCCCAGCCAATATCCAAGTTCGGCGAATTGGGTGGTGCCAAATACTGAGTCGGGTAGGTATATGAAGGGAAGCGGTCCTGCGAGTCAGAAGGAAGCTGCTGCAAGGGCGATGGAGATTCGCCAAGACGCTGCGATCGCCTCTGCATTTGCAACACAGATGGCTGGGACGGTGATGAAGAGGTATCGAGATACGTCAGAGCGGTGTTGACGGGTCTGGGGGTAGAGGTTGGGAGGAAAATTCTAAACAATCTTGGTGAGAACTAGGGGGAGATGACCGCGTCTTAAATCTTTGGCTGTAGTTGGCGTTGCTATCGTCAGCCTGCCAGAGCACGCCAACACCCACCGCGGCGGGGCGACCTTCCGATGGAATGCTTGCCATTAAACCAAGGAATATCTACTGGCTGCCAAAGCCAATCGACAGTTCGTGGGAAAGAGAAAATATATTCGAAGTTTCAGCGTCGAGGCGGTACGGTTATGTGTAGGGAGGAGACTACAGTGTACTGGGGAAAATATTTAATATTGGATATGTTAGATAAGTGATGAAGACGCACCATCTTCAAGGTGCTTCAGTGCAGTTAGCGCTCCCATCGTTGGTCGGTCGAGGAGCAACTAGCGCCAAGCGAGACCCAGCTTTATAAAAGTCTGCAGTCACAGCAAGGACCACACACCACTGCATATCAGCCACTGTTATCACATAGCTGTCAGTATTACCAAAGGCCTGTGCGCTCATCGTATTGCAGAGCGCCAGCGAATTCGTAGGGCCACTTCCAATTCCTGGTTGCGATAATTAGGATAAGTTGAACTCGTATCAGATGTTGGAAACTGAGAACCAGAAATAGCACGGTTAGCACGAGGTGGCGAAACTTGGCACGCAGCATGCCATCGGATCCAGCGTCTGTTTCGACAGCAAGTCGAGAATGGGGAATGTTCCATGTTACGGCTGCATCCCCGGCATTGGCTGCTTCTCTGGATTTGTTCATCGCCGTGCGAGGTCGTGATAGGACCAGATAGCCTTGGTAGATGGAAGCGACGAATCTTGCATTAAAGCCGATCCCAGATCCTTCCGAGGAAAAAAGGTTTAAATGTCCCGCTTGGAAACAAGCGAAGTATACCTTTGGAAATGGGGCCAGAAATTCAGCAGTTTGTTGGTTTAAAACGCTTGCAAGGATTCATCGGTCGAGTCGATGGCGAACTGCTACTAGAAGCGAATGCGTAGGAGTCGAGGAAAATCACCGGCATCTGCCGCGGATCTTACGATCAGCAGTTATAGCGGCGCTACCGCACTTGAGCTTGAACAAGGTTCTGCATCAGACTCGAGGGCCGGACTGTGGCACAGTGCAAGGTATTCGGACAAGCGAGAGGCACCGCTTCGACGCTTCCTTTCTCGCCTCCACAGTAGCGACGTCGCTCGTCCGCCTTGCAGCGCTCGTTCGAGCCCGTTTCGGCGCACCCACTGGCACCCACCACACCTTGCCTCCACCCCCATTCCGGCTGCTGATTGCCAGGTCCACACACCTGGGAGGTGTTTCCACCCATCCTCGCTGCTTATCATAATACCCGGCAACTCGGATCCTCATCCACTCTCAGCTCACTGTCACCCTCTCGTAGCACACGGAGCGCCGTCGAAAGATGCATATATTCGTGCATTTGTCGTCTTTACCTCGGTTGTTAAGTGCCAAGTACATACGTAGAAGCATAGATGTTTTCTATCAAAGAGTTATACCCATCGTCTGCCTCGCGTGACCATAATAATTGTACACACGCTGAATATTTTATGTAAAAGTAAGAAAGTATTACAATTCTAGCAGCGGACCTGTTCAACATTACAAGGGAAATAAAAACCTATTCTACCAGAAACCATATGGAGGGGCGGAAAACGAAAAGCAGATGTATCTATCATGCACAGGAATGTTATGGTCTATTTGGACACGTCACCTGGACGTACGAAAGTAGAAGTTACAGCCTTTGCAGGACCTAGGCGACAATGAGCGTCGAACATCCCTCACAAGCGGGGAAGAGTTCGTACCTCAATTCGAGGCTCGCCTGCTGTAGCCCATGTGCTTTTCCCGGATGTGGCGCACGATACTTTCGCGGTTCAACGCACTGCTGCCCGCCCTCAAGCGGCAGTTTTTCCATCTACATGGTAAGCGGAGATTATGTGGCATCTTCTTGATGTTGTGGGCAGAGGCAAGATGTTCCGAAACTTCGTCCCGGGTGATCTGTGTACCGCACACTCTACCCTTAGTGTCCATCCACTCGCATATGTGGACCATCGTCTCTTTAGTCGAGAGCAAATGTTCTGGCAATGAGGAGGTCCGAATCGGGGGATAAGGAGAACAACCAGTAAACGAGTGGTTGTTTCGAAGGCTGTGTGTGGCTCCTACCCACTGAGGTTGGTGAACCATAGTCCTGATCGCCCGATCTGAAGGGATAGAAGAATCTCCTGCCAAGGATGTATAGATATGATGAACCTGGCGGGGCTGTATGCTTGAAGAGAATGAGGATTCGCTTTGATCAGTGAACGGGAAGACATTTCCAGTAGGGTGGGACTGCGCGGGAGCCGGCGCACTTTGTTGCGAGAAGCAATCAGGGAGAAAGTAAAACGAATCATGACCAGGCAAAGGACCATTCGCGACCTACGTAAGTCATGCCTCGCGTCAGCTAAAGAACTAGGCAAGGGATAGAGATAGTGATTCACAGTAGATGAGTGTCCTTGTAAAAAGTTGTCAGTCGACGAAAGTTCAGCGTCAGTGATCGTAAATTGCTGTTGAGCGCTCGGTGATATGATAGCTGGGGTGTGCTCAGGGTTTTGGAGATTAAAGGAAGCATGGTACTGAACAGGTTGAGAACCAGTCTGAATGGTCGAACCATATAAGTCCAAGGAACTTTGCCCGGTTAGGTCAGAAGGGCCAAAAGTAAGAGTCTCTGGGTAAAGTTCCTCAAAGGTGGGAGGAAGAACAAGCGGGGAAGGCAGGGGTTCGAAAATGCCAGGGTCCGGAAGAGATCTACCACGCATGATCAGCTAGCTTTAGCGGGTATCGGTCTCCTGTCATACTAACTTTGGGAGCTGGTCGGGAGACTCCACAAGAAAGGGTGGATCATTGAGAAACTGTTGCCAGAAATTATCCGGAAACAGACTGTGAAAGCTGAAAGGAGCTAGTGTTACAGGAAGCGCAGAACAAGTAAAAGCATTCGTACTCGTCCTCCATGAGGTTGCTATTGTCGATACAACTCGAAGATGGCATAAGCACCAAGTCTCCTGACAAGTCAGAGGTTGTGTCCGAGGAAATCATCAGAGAAGACGAAAAACGGGGAGGCCGTGGTTTTATGTGACTGGCCTGCCAACCTACCTGCCAAGTTCATGGTTGCCTGCCAAAACCAAACCGCAGCCAACCTGGTCAACGATGGATGGCTGCCAAACCCATGATGCAATAACCAACCGGCGCCGAGCGAAGTGTAGGGTGGAGTGGCAGGTTAGCAATATGAATTGAGTCATTCGCCAGGTGCCTTGGAAAGCTGCCATCGGGATAATCGTTGGCAACGTGTAGATTTCTAGATCTCTTGGGCGAGCCGACATGCGGATCAAAATGCAGCGGGGTCTCTCGAATGGGATATTGGGGTCATGGATGCCAGTGGTTCAAGAGTTACATGGGAACCAAGGAGGGAACTGAGGAAGAGAACCGGGGGCAGACAATAGGCGCGCCCCAAATTCTGCATGCTGCTCGGCCGACGCCGGGGTGCAAGGGAATAAGTACATATAAATCATGTGTTACTCACATGCTGTAACGATTGTTCAGATGTTCGAATCGCATCAAGGGACTGGATAGGAACTGTTCTAGGAACCTCGGTGGACGTATGATGAGTGACCAAACGAACTTTGACCAACCTCATGAGAAATCCAAGTTATATCGTCCCGCATTCCAGTGAGCACAGCGACCATTCGGATGGCCAGCAACGGGAGAGAGTGGTAACTAGCCACTAACCTGTACACAGAAGTGCTGTACCTGGTACTACAGCTTGTCTTGTGATCATATGCTATGAACGCCCAGAGGGATTTGTGAGTAAAATTATATCAATAACATTTCAAGCTTCAGGGCCCAATTCAGATACGATCTCACGCAGTCGTATGACGCGATAACTTAGCTAACTTATAAGGAATACTGACATGACTTCCTGTATAGACTGTGGTTGTACCACCTCGGATGGTCTCTGGAAGGCCTCTATTACCGTCTCTCGGGATCACAGTCTGTGCCACCTAGAGTCCATGCACGCCTGCTTGTCAGGGTTGTGCGCCAGCTGGCGGAGGTACTGCTCGGTACCTGAGTAACCGGTTGACTAGAAATTAAGTCCGTGAGTCTCAGTAATACAATAGATATTGTGGAGGCCTAGAATTTAAACCGACTTGAGTTGGAAAGAAATTGCCCGGTATGGTGTTGAGCAGGGAAAAGATATCTGTCACATGGTTGATGAAGTTAAGCAGATCCGTTGAAGGTTTCAGCTGGCATGATGCATTGGAAATTATTGTACCTGCGCACTATCGTCAGAGGTAAACTGAATCTGTTTCAATACTTGGTAATAAACTTTGATGCGGATAGACTCAAGATTGGTCTGTATGGGCATATTTACTCTTTACATGGTACGTTGGCAGAAAAGGAAGACTACGGCATAAGAGGAATATCTAAAAGTACATACTAGCACAACTCCATTGATTCACTGGCATAGCGCACCCTTCCTCCACTATCAAGAGCAGTGCGAGCATCAACCACCCTCGCGTCTGAAGAATATGTTATCAATGCGCCCGATGTTCGGCATTCCTCTGAATCTGATTTCGCAGCGTGACGCCCATAAGCATCGTTTCTGGCAATCTGTTTTCCACACCCTTGACATTCCCATACTTCATCCATGTGGATGCTGATAATGTGCCTTGAAATCGACTCTTTGCGCATCGTCTTCCCACAACTAGACCAACGGCATTTGACCAGGGTCTTCTCGCCACCAGGCTTTCCTCCATGCCACTTTTGGATGTGCCTGTTGATGCATGACTTATCGCCTGTGATCCATAGGTAACACGACGACTGGTCCTCCAAGTCCCAGAGACATTGGTGGAGGTTGAGCTTTCCCACGACTTGCGTCAGACCTTTGAGAAGCTCGTCTTCATCAATCCAGAGCTCATTGTACCAGATAGCACGGGCAGCACGTCTGCGCGGAGATGAACCTGGGTGTACTATGCGACAGAAAGAAGGACTCGGAGGAACTTTCTGTGGATATTCATTCGATGTTTGGAAGAGATTCGAAAGTGCAGTAGGAGGATGTGAAATGAATGGCTTTGCAGTGTTCTCGTCTTTAGTCGTGTTTGCGCATTGAGGATATGTCTCGGTTGACCCGGAAGAACGTGCAATAGGTGGATAAGCCATCGACTGATCTTGAGAGAGATCCCAAAGAACACCACTGTGCTGTTCGAGCAGGGGGATCAGAGGTTGCCGTTCTGGTAGAGTCGGACATGGAGTCCTGCCAGGATAAATTGTGAAGTCATGAGCAGCATTCCAGCCTAGGTCACAGGTGGAACGGAAATTTGAGGACACGGAATTTCTGCAATCCTCATTTAGTGCAATGGATGAGCATGTGATGGGATGCAGTTCCGATACTGGTTGTGGGTTGGACGGATTCCACAATATAAGATTGTGGGGTGTATGCATGCTACGTTCCAAGGTGAGCCATGATTCAGTACATCCTGCAGATACTTACTTGGCTACATGCTCGGCTCCACCAACATGGTAATCACAACTGAAAGGATGATTCAAAACAGAAAACGACCAAATGAAACGTTTCACTCATACAATGGATTTGTCCGCCACTCAGACTGCATATCAAGTAGATAGGTTGTCTTGTCTTCAATTGGACCTGTTCTTGTGGCGCAGAGTCTATGGTGGTCTCTGCCAAGGGAAGCCATGAAGACATGAAAACAACAAGACCAGAAGGATCATGTACCTTTCTGAGGTTGGCATCAACGATTCAAACTTGTGATCATAGGTTTGCACTACTGGGTGGTGTCATGATGTATCACATAGGCCAGTGGAGGGTACTCACATCTGTAGCCCTCGTCAAAAGGCATGTCAAAGCTATGGGAACACCGTGGGGCTTATGTATATGTGTGACAAGAAAGGGTAGCCAATCTATGCATGCAAAGGAGACTGCTGATTGAGTGATTTGTTGCAAATAAAAGATCATTGCGTGCATTATATACCCGTCCAGTGAGCACTTGAGACCTGGTGCAGGGCCCGGGATAGGATGATCTCGATCATTTTCCCTCGGTCGATGAAATGTCATAATAGCTTACATAATAATTGTGCGCGGAGTGAAAATAAATACTCAATATCCTTTAATTTATTTAAAGCTCCGCGGGAGATCGGAATATAGATCTGCAATTGTCTATTCAGCCGAGTCGTCGGGCGTTCCGTACGTGTGGTTCCGTGGAAACATTTAGTTGTACATAACAGCATCGTCCATAATCAGTGTTTCGCTTCAATTCACACTAGGCAAAACGCTGAACCCAAGGACAAGCTCATCTTTTTCTTTTTCTTTTTCTTTCTTTCTTTCTTCTTTTCTTTTTTTTCACGCACGTCTAACTGTTCGCGGACTGTCTGTCTTTCTCCTATAACTTGAATGTATCTCACCGCTTCCATGTCTGTATATTACATATGCATTCCAGTCATGCTGATGGAACGATGTATACCCACCCAAATGATCTCGACGCTCATATGGCTGATATAGATCGTCCTCGTATTCGTTCCCACTTTCCTGAGCTAAGTACCTTCGCGACGTGCTGAATGCGTCCAGCGTGGCGACTGAGAAATCCAATGTTAGAATCACTGGCCATCACAATCACCTTTTCCTTTGTATCGAATTTAGTGGGTCGTGAACCGTCCAAAGTTCGCTACCCACGATGGGTGCACCTATTGGTGGATAAAATGAGCTGACGTGTTCGATAATCTGAGCAGCACCAAGGATGAGTCAGGTCGCATTGTCGGATTACTTTGCAAACGGCGAGATCGTAGATGTGCCAAGGATCGTGCTTCCTGCACGAACTTCCGGTTTAGATTTTAGATGTGCGTCCTCTTGTCCAATTCGTCTTCAGTTGAAATCGAATGGCAGACGGATGACTGCACGAAGACACGTTTGCCCCGATGTTCGAATTTGCATGCGAAATGCCAGTGTGGTGAACGAAAGACGTGCAGATACTGCTACAAGTCGGAGAAGTACATACCTTTCGATCTCTATACCGTTCAGGACGATGAACGACAGGTTGCCGCCAGCCTCTATGGTCGATATTCCTTTTACGATATCTATGAAAAGTCGTGCAGTACAAGAGCGGAAGGACACACATCTTTCTGTGGCGAATAGACTTACTGTATAGTGGTCTGGAAACTGCGTCCAAGTCCACAAACGAAACTTTTGGAGGACTTTGTTTTCGCGCATCTCGCGACCGACCTCTGTGGTGATAACGCCGTCATGTTTTCTCGTACACCCAGCCGCGAGAGGAGGACAGCATACCGCGATGAGCAAAGCCATTTTAAAGGATATGTGCCAGGACGTACGGTCTTCAAGAACTGACCGGTATCTTGGTTGGGTTATGAAAGCTCGAATATAATTTATTATTGAATGACACCGGTGAACAACTTAAAGCGGGCTCCGGACAACTGTTGTATTGCCGCTGGACGAATCCGTAAGTGGGTCGCGGAGAGAATGCCGATCGGGAGGTTGTTAAATTGCCGAAGGTCATCGTTATTCGTTCGTGGTAACCTACGAAGTCTGAGAACCCCTCGAAGACCCCCCCAAAAAGCATGTAGATTTTGGGGTATTTTACGACTTAAAAGGTTTTCATCCTTGCGCCTTGTGGCCTGTTTCTGCCACCAACCTGCCACACTTACCAGTTTCGTCACTGGGTTTTCCCAAGAAACGGCGTTCTGATGGCCAGAGCCTGCCAAGGGAACTGCCACTTGGCAGACCTGTGAAGCCGAACGTTCGTTATGAACGTTTTCTGATTCGCTGAGTATTCATACCATCCTGTGCCATCAGAATAGATGCACAGGAGGGTCTAAGGATCTGATGCACGAGGATGACTAGTCTAGTAGTAAAGGGTCCAGTCTCCGCCCAGTGCGGGAAGATGGTGGTCATTCCACCGGGCTCGGAAGTCACTTCTAGCCGGTGACGTATGTGGTGCTCGACAGTATCTGTTGGCTTTTACTTCTCTGCGAGTCCCTAACTTCCAGCAGGCATGGGGATTGTCTCTCCACCTCAAAGACACAGCATTATTGTGCTGATGGTTGATTATCCCATTCGGACGGTGTAGTCCAATGATGGTCGATGAACTACAATAGATTGGATTGGGCCTAATGCGACCAAGAGTCTCCGATACCATCCTGATGTCATCTTATGCAAAGCTTGGACTCGTGGTTATGATGGTCTGTTTTCGATCTCGGCATTAGAGTATCATCCATCCCCTTTTTTCTATCCACTTTCCAAGACCTGACCGAGAAACTTATAGTTAAATTTGCATATGATCATTGACTATCATCCGACTAGTTGGAATCGATCGATCCATCGTGCCTCGATTGTAAGGTGGCAGTGTAGCCACTCCTGTCAATTATTTGTCAACACAACGAATTGGTTGTCAAGTCTGGCAGCATGCGTTTCAATCTGCTTTCAAAAGTGAGTAAAACTTAACTCTAAAGGCATAGACTAGAATGGTCGCTGGTTCTGGAATTATCTCAGGGCACTTATGGCCAAATCTATACCATTTGACTCGCTACGGGCCCACAACTTGGTTTTCTGTTCACCACCTTCGCACACAAATAATGTTATTCGTTCGTCAGACGATTACAAGAAATACAGAAGCCACTCGTGATGTGATGCATATCCCTTGTCATCTCCTTTTTAATGCTCGACAGGGACCTCTGTTCTCTCGTACCGCGACTTGCACCAACCAGCTCGAGATTGAAAATTTTGTCCACTACATTTGTTTGTGCTGCGCATATCGCTCCAGGCCCTTGCGTAGTGGGGTCCTCAGATGAAGAATCAGTGGTTGCCGCCACTCTAGTAGAATCATGCTCTGTACTAGTCGGGCATACTTAGGAAGTGTGTTGAAACGGTAGCACTTCTTGAATCTCGCTGATTCTTGCCATAAGCTTCGCAATATATATTCAAGGAAAGTGGACGCACACTCAAACAAATTCTCAAGTCGAGGTTGGACCTGCCTTATTTGCATGTCGTGCCTTATACGACGTGGGTTTCTATTATGATGTGGATGGCCAAGGAAATTTGGTACTAGTACTACTGTCGGCGTGGTTATAGTCCACATCTGACACAAGAGCTACCTCAGATGGCCTTGCATTCGAAGGATAACCGCAAAAACCGGTACTACTATCATAGCTTACATCTGCACGAGGAGCACTCACTGGTATGCCACGACCTTTAACCATTATGGAAAATGCACTGTCCGAAACATCCACATTCTCTGCTGACCCAAATTAAATATTTATTGCTGGCACAACGAGGATGTTCACGGACTGCAGATTCTCTCGCGCTCTTCTTCCACCTTCCTGGAATCTAAAGGAATTGAGACTACGCAGGCGCATGTCGGTAATCGTTATGCTTATCTGAACGTATCTTCAGAGTTCCCTGATGTATGTCTGAAAAGGGGGTCATGAGGTGGACCAGAGGCTGCGACGTAGGAGGAATAGACGTCATCTACCATTCATGATGAGGAATAAGTTCTACCGCCGGTGAGGGTAACTTTTACGGCGTCAGCACGGAAGAAAAACTAGAATGAATTGATCGTCAGCTATGCCTTGCGACGATCTGTCTCGAACATGGGCAGAAATGAACTTGTACCCCAGTAAATTAACGTCTCTATCCGACTAGGATTTGGCAAATTCTTTCTGGTGTACATTGGATGTCAGGACGGCGGTTTCATATGATAATGATATCTTAAAATGTGTATGCTCACCTACTTGAAGTGTGATATATAATGAACCACTGATGGTGATGGGATGATGCTATGTAGATTGCTGTTCCTGACTTCGCTACTACTCACGATAACGTACATCAGCGAATATTTGAATAACACATGGCGTTGCCGTACGCTTTCCATCACCGAGTCGTTTCACTCTGTGAATATTGAAAGGACGCTGTCTACAAGCGTACATCCTTCCATGATCGTGATGTCCAGGTCCGGATTTGCACTATCTCTGAAGTTCCTCCAACCGCCCTTGCACACAATCTCAAAGGTCAAAGTTGAGCGGACCCAGAATTCGGAGACGGTACCTTGGCTCCCAGGCTTTTCTTCGCGCCGTTAGCGCATATCCTCTGTGAGTCGATTCATCGGACGATGGCTACGGGTGCGGATTACAACTGTAAAAATATTAGTCACGTTCGCTTCAATTACTTGCATGGCTCCACAGACCACAAGGCTACCCGCTCCCACTTTGGCGAGGAATGAAGGCAAGGCAGTGCGCATGAACGTCAAGCATGTTGATTTTGACCTAATGAAAGACTCTGTATCTTAGTTGGATGTCGAGACCTTTTCAAGGCATAGGTACCATCGTTGTTCAGAGAGCCTGGGTCAATCATTGCAGACTGTAGTTTATGTAGAGTGGATATTCCGATTACCGAGATCCGGTCACAGTCAAAGTTGATGCATTGATGAATCATATTTGTTCTGTGTAAATTGTCGACCTGTCACTTAACTCACTTCGACACTCAGGCTGTCTGTTCAAGGTGTGACAAATACCTCAAACCTGGTTTGGAAAACATAATAGATGAAATTCGAAGCTGAGAATGATGTCTTTCTAAACATCACACGAAAGACATTCTCTCTCATGCACTCATTATGAGTAAGATAACTGTGAAATTTCTGTCTCATCCTTGCTCTAGATGAGCTCTGGATGTCAAGAATCCGTGAGTGAAACAAATATTGGGTCTGGGGGAGGTATTGAATTAATGAAGATTAGATATACGAGATGACAGTCCTAACCTAGCCTATCCACCGAGTATCAAAAAAGAGACATAGAGGTCAAGTTAGTTTCACGAAGTTGAAGGTGAGAGAGACTGCGGTAGCAGGGTTGTTGTTTGAAAGCGCTTCCAGGAGGTAGTGGCGGACTACTTTCGTATACGGATAGCTAGGGGAGGTCTGAGGCGGAATATCATCAGCGTCATCACTCTGAAGAGATACACGACAACTTTACCCAACACGTCAAACGGAAGTATATGCAGTCCTTAGGATACAAAAACGTTTCGACAAATTGGAAGGACCCGGAGCATATACGAAGCTCCATTTCTTCATCACTTCCGTGTTTTACGCTCGCTGCGGTATCCGGATCAATATTTTCACTGTTGTTCTTTCCTCATCCCTTCTTTTCTTGCGGAGGCATGTTTCTGATACTCGGAAAGATCTTCTTGTATTTCGGAGATTGGATTTCACCATGGACTATCCTTCCGAGATCGACGACCATCTCCTCACCGATGGCTTGGCAGCCGGCTATCTTGCAATCACTCGCTTGTACGAAAAGGGGAGCATGCGGTCTCAGCAGAATAGGATTGTTCTGGAACCCAGTGTACGGTATCAGAAGCAGATGGCACGTGTTTCAGATGCCCTTTCGACTTACCAATAATGCCTTGAGCAATTGATAGGATCTGAACAGCAATGGCGCAGCTTTGACATCGACGCTACAAACATCTCGGGGTAGTGGTCTGCGAACCTATTATATTATAGAAGCAATGGTTTATGACGTGATTTCTTACTGACCAAGCATCCGTCGGAGATAAATGCGCATGGCTGGGGAGGATTCAGAGGTGTGCTTAGGCTGAAGTGAAGAGACTGAGCATCCATCCCTTCAAGCATGATGGTGACAATGTAGCATTTTTCATTGAAATCTATAGCAAACTTTATCATAAACCGCACCTTAAACTGTTCCTTGTGTGCATCGTCCACGGGTCCTGGACAAAAGGTTGCATTGCAGAAGGGAAGGACATGGAGGCGCTAGTCAAGAATTGGCACGGTGCTGAAATCCAGTTGAACTAGACCTGAAAAGTCATCAAAACATCCGTTGGGCAATGTGAACTTCCGAGGACGCTGTCCGAAGTACCGGACATAGATAGCCTGGGCATTGTCTTTCTTCGGACTCCAAGTTGACCTACCATTGACAGGTTCTGTTACGCCACAAGACAAGCTGCGCCACAACGTCAATTACCACACGATCATTCACCATTTTCTCACACTGCCGGCAGCACTCATAGATGGCGAGTACTCTCTCGATTCATCGACCGCATCTGTCCTTCTGAGCGCGAACCGTTCACGGTAGATTTATCAAGATCACGGGGAAAGTACATTTCCGGAGTCGCCGAGGCCTCAATTAACGATAACACTTTTACCAAGTCAAAATGTTGGCCTAGCTCCGGCCGGTGTGATGGTCAACTGATGCTAGCCAGTCTTGCAAGTTCGTATCTCCATCGTCTTCTATGAACATGAACGAGCGATACCCCACGTTTCAACGAGGGCAATCATCACATCGTTTGCTAACCTGACCCAAAGCATGGGATGAGGGTTGCATTCATGCCATTGATTGGCTCGCAAGGTTCCGATTCGCCTACGAGACTCGAGTATTGGTTATCAATAAAAGAAATGCCTCGCATCCGCGGGGATCGGGATATGCGAGTCTTCTGAGTTATCCGACTGAGTACACACGGCTCACAATCAAGAACCATTGAGCACTATGCCATGTGTGGACAAGCTAGAGACTTATTAACGTTTCAGTAGACTCGAAACAGAAAGAAAAAAGACCTCGTAGATTTCCGGTCGGACTTTGCATGAACGCGCCTTTCCCGTGTTCATTCGTTACTTGTAAGTTGGCAGGAAGAATTCTCTTCCTTATTGATGGTTCTCCCAGAAAATATTGAAATTAACGATCAAGTCCAAGCCGAACGTAGAACAACTACTTACTTTTCGCACCATTGCTCAATGTGCGTACTGTGTCATATAAATTCACTGGTCAGGCCTTCAGGTTCCACCAGTTCCGGATCGCATAATCTCGACGATGCAATTATATTGAACTAGAACTTTGACAACCTCGTACTGTAATATGCTCGATACATCTCAATCATCCTCTTCACGAGAGGCAAGCGAGACAACCAATGGTAATTGAGAACCACGTTCAAGCTCACCGTCGACCATTGGAACCATGACTAAAGACAGCTCGCGGTGAACTCTTTGAGCTTGATCTGTCATCGCAAACTCAAACTTCCCAATTGTTTCTACCAGAAATGCCTGGATCTCGATTATGCTGTAGACAGAAACGTCGAGTGTCTATCCTGAATGATTGCAAAAAAGGCTGCGTACGCAAAGCGCCATCCTAAGCACGAGCGGACGCCAGCAAGGAATGTCAGTCTGTCGTTTTTAAAGGGGCATGGGTTGTCAGGACTGATCCCCAAACAACAAACAACTACACCTCACAAGTTTGAATAGACACCAATAGATATAGGTTTCTTTCCACTTGCTGTACCATTCAACCATCGGTCCGGGTTGAACTTGTGTGCATCCGCACCCCAGAGTTCTTCATTACTGATGCATATAGGCACTAATAAGCGATGAGATTTGATAAGAAGAGGTGCAACCAACCGATTATAAGCAGCGATAGAAATCACAATCCGAGTCCCTTTTGGGACGACGACTTCATTGATCACTGCGCCAGATTTGGTGGTAATTGGTTGAGAAAGTGGAAGAATGTCGTTTCCACTAGCAATACGCTGAACATGAGGCACAACTGCGTGATACCGCAACCCTTCCTAACGAAGGAGCGCTGCGAGTCAAGAGTGAACCACAGGAAGTCGCAAACAATGTACCTTGATCACTGCCGCAGTGTAAGGCATTGCATCAAAGTCAGCCGTCGTGAGATGCGTCTCCCCGCGTGCTCGGATTGCAGCTTCTGTTGCACGGATTTCAGAGCGCAGTTTGGTTTGTATTTCAGGGTTCCGTGCAAGTTCCAACAGGATCCAGCTCAAGGTGTTTGATGTAGTTTCATGTCCCGCGAATAGAATCGTACTAATGATCATTAAACGATGGATGGAAGGTAGAATCAAACCATATTTCTCACCGCATTTGAGCCAGCAATTCTTCTTCCGTTAGCTTGTGCTTCGCCTCTGAGTCCATGTTGGCTTTGACTGTGATACAATCAGAAACGCCGACGATTAAGATCAATACCACCACCTAGCAGGCTGAAGATATCCCGGTTTCCCGTTCCCGCTAGTAGGCTCTCGGCCTTTTCTCTAACCAGATCGCTTGCCACCTCTGTGGCCTTCTTTTTCACCTCACGAGCGCGTTCGAGCCGGTTGTTTGATCCGTGATCTGTGAGCCACTCAAGTATCCAAGAGGGAACATACATCGAAGCTGCCTGCACAAAGATTTGTCGTGCGGAGGGACGCCCAAAAATATCGCTCCTAGAAACAGATTGTCACATCACAGTCAAAACCTATGATTTGTTGTAGAACCAACATCATATTATTGTACATTCTGGTCAGTGGGTGAGCATCATTATGAATAGTGTCAAATTGGACGTCAAATGCAGCTGGGGAGGCAGTTAATGTGTCAAGTTATATCATGTGGTGACGACCACATACCTTGACCGATCGCGTCGAGTGTTGCACGAGAGAACCAAGCTGGAATATTAATGGTGGCCTTCTGACTATCACTACTCTCAATCATTTCCGTCCACTTGGTACACATCTATACAAGAGATGAGATCGATGAACGAAAGCGAGACGTGACACGCATGAACATACGGATTCGGCGCACTCCTGAAAGATGCTCAAGAAAGCTTTAGATTCTGGGGCGCCAAAACCGGGAAGAAGAATCTTCCTTTGTCTCCTGTGATCTTCGCCTATCAAAAGTTTATCATTGGAAATCCAGAATATCGAACATGCTATAATACCGTCGGCCCATGTGATTCCATTTCCACTTATCATTCGAGATATAATGCGGAGGTTGTGTTGTTTTGCATAACGGTATGCGGATGAATTAAATATGCTCTGAAGTGCTTTGGGGTCGGTGACTAGGAGCTGGTTTCCCTAAATTTCATCAAGTGATTGAATCAGATACAAGCGCAACATGTGTGATTGACTAGACTTGCTCCGAAGACAGTCTTGAAGCGCACGACGCCCCCATAGAGGCGCTGCCATTCAAAGTCGGTTTGACCGACCGGACGTTGGAATAGCTCGAGCAAATTTCCTGGAGGAGGTCAGCGACCAGCGAAGAAACGCAGAGGAACGGCCCACCAAGTATGAACGACGATGATTTGGGGCCGCGGATGTTTGCCAACGCAGAGCTAGAGGAACGCTTAAACAAGACATAAGTGAGAACCACGACCATCAGGCCTGCCACTATGAAGCCAGATGTCATGGTGGACGAGAAGTGTGCGTCAGCATCGATGGAGTATGGGGGTTAATGTATGGTCCTGAGTTCCCTTATGACAGTGATAATATGATGCAGCCAAGGGTACGGGCCGATCCATCGGGTGTTCGATTTCTCAAGAGGGGGGAAAGCGGCTCTAAGAGGCAAGCCAATGATTATTTCTGGAAACATCAGAGGCGCGTAGCAAGGTAGAAAGTCGACGGATAAAACCGGGGGAATTCGTTGCACCCGCAGATGTCGCTTTTTGTCATGGTGCTTTACATCTTGGGGTCAGGAGACTCGAATTCGCAGGCAATTCTATCGAATTGATCGTATTTGGAGATGCGTGAGTCCGTGCTTGACGAACAAAAACGACTTTCGTGCCTGGACTGGAAAGTCTAAAGATAATCGGGTTTCCGCAATCCGTACTAAATGCCGTGGTCATGTGAGAAAGGACTGCACACTGCGGGTAAATCAGCAGAGAACAAATGGGGCAGAGACTACGTGAAAAATATTGCTTGAGGGTATCGTGACCGTCTCGGACGAGACGAGGCCGGCGATGTTGATGGTGGAAGTCAAGCCAGAACGTTGACAAGCGGTGCAGTCGTGGCGGTCTCTTTTTACGGCATCATTTTGTCTTCTCGAACGCTACTGTGCCACGACGACAAGCAGGGGGTTCGCATGGAGTTCTTTTCACAAACCTACATTGCCCTTCGAGGGCCCACCGGCGCGCCGCAATCACCAACCGACACGATCGCCAAGCTCAGCGATCGGCTTTCACCATCGACACTTCTGGCCGACAGACGCGCTGCGGTCTTGTCTCTCAAGGGCCTAACGCGAGATTGCAAGGCAGAAGTTGGCGAAAGGGCGTTACCTGGCCTGATTCAAGTCCTACAGAACGACGCAGAGATCGATGCGGACATTGGAAAAGCCGTGCTCGAAGCGCTTCAACACTTGTGCGAGGTGGACGAGGCATCGAAAGAGCTCAGTCTCAAGCATACGGACCAATTCCTCGCCAACGAGCAACCGACGCACGCGTTGTTCGGCCTTCTCGGCGATTCTAACTTCTACGTTCGATATGCGACGCTTCAGTTTTTGGGAACTCTCCTTCAGAACAGGCGGTCGGTTGTTCAAGGTTACTTTCTCAAGGCACCCAATGGCGCGCCCAGCCTCATATCGGTGTTGGAGGACAAACGTGAAATCATACGAAATGGTGAGTGAAAAGACCGCATCGAGATTGCGTTTTATCGAACTGAAGAGGATTCCCCTAGAAAGTATCGTCGTAGTACAACACTTGATTTCTCAAAGTCCGGACATCCAGAAAGTCCTTGCTTTCGAGGGTGCTTTCGAGAAGCTCTTCAACATCGTGACACAGGAGGGTGGGATCGAGGGTGGAGTCATCACTCAAGACGCATTGCGATGTGTAGATGGTTTGTTGCGTTTTAATGCTTCGAACCAGGTACATATACTGCTCTTCCCCTGCTCTCAAATGCTCATTCGGACAGAGCTACTTCCGCGAAACTTCGCTACCTGCCCTTCTATGCTCCTTGCTACTCTTTCCACCAAATCTCCAACTACAAGACTCTCCTCCCCAGGAGTTTGCGTTGCAATTTTGGGACCAACAAAAGACTACCAACGTAGGTCTCACAGTCGGGATCATGGGAATGCTTGTTGGTTCCAAGGGCAGCAGCGTCAGTATGACAACTAGCGCGCCTCTATCACTCCAACTGACTATGCTGCAGAACCAAGAGAGGATGCCATATGTTCGATGTTTCATAGAGCTCTCGCTCGCCTCGAACGCCCCTACTCCCCTGAAGACTCAGGTAATCTCTCGCTGGATCACATATCCTTGTCTCATGTCCAATAGGCTCTCCGTTTACTTCCAAATAACCTTGCATTTTCCTTGTCTGAAGTAGTTCTGACGCCCTATATGCCTGTTCCTGAAACAAATGGAGAAGAATGGGATAGACTAGAGCCAGCATCCGCGCTCGACGTGCTCGTAGAGCTTGCCTTGCATGGAGAGTACAATGGCATGTACGGTGACAGACGCATGAGGGATGCGCTGGAGCTGCGTGGTGCTGCTCTCAATGTCTTTGATGTAAGCCTTATATATCACTCGTCGTCTCATGGATTCACGATATTCTGAAGAATTTTGTCCGCAAAGAGGAGATTAAGCAAGCAATTATCCAGGGCATGTCACCTCCGGAAAGTACGGCTCTTCCCGAATGTCCTGTCAGTTTGATCGCATTAACCCCCATCATAGATCCCAAGTCAGACCCGATAGTTTCACCACTTCTCCATGCCTTGTGTATTCCACCCAGCTCCCCACTCAATGTGATGAATGTTACGACGACCCACTTTGCTACCCTCCTTTTCGCGCGTTTACTCGCGTCTTCGCCCCGCTGCAAAGCATTGGCACGATCCATAAAACCCGCTCCGGCCCTCCCACCTGCTACACCTGATCAAAGCCAGTTTTTCATCCCAGCTGATGGTGCTCCTCCACCACCTGGCGTTCCAGAACCAGACGAGGACGATTTACCACAAAGCCTTATCCCTCTCTTCGCTGAGAATCTCTCGTTATCCTTCTTGTCAAAGTCCCGAGTAGACGTTGCGAACGAGAGAGAAGTAGGGGAGTGGGAACGGCTCATTTTGGGATACCTTTGTTTACTGGCACAATGGCTCTGGGATGACCCGAAGGCTGTTAGGGAGTTCCTCGATGCAGGTGGATTGGGCGTGGTGAGCCCATATGCGTTTTCATTTACACTCATCTGATGAATTATTTTTCACCATACAAGCTCGTTGAGCCCATTAATCAAACCTCGGAAACCGAAAGCCTCGTTCCTGGCCTCTGTGCCTTTCTGCTGGGATTATGCTATGAATTTAACCGCGAACCTGGGGAGATAACACGGTTGGTGATGCATCCCTTAATGTCCCTTTGCACGTTCACATAGCCGGTATGCTCGCCGTTGCGTGCTGTTTCTTTTCCTTGTCAACAGATCGACGATCCACCCGATCATTTCTCGGCTCGGGGTTGATGCGCTGATAGGTCAGATGACTCGTTTCCGCGAAGATGATCGATTCAAGTCTGTCACTCCTGAATCGATGGTCATATCTTCTCGGACCTCAACTGGTGGCGCTGGCGTCAGTCCCGAAGAACAACAAGAAAGCGAAATATGGCTCGACTGGGCGTTTGTCGACTTTTGGAAATCAAACCAATGTAAGTATTTGTTGGTAGTCACGTGGACAACGGACTTACTGCGAGCTTGCCGAATCGATCTATTGACTACCTGCGTCTACGGGGTAACCAGACACGGTACAACGCGGGTTGACGACAGATCCAAACATGATGTCCTCTAGTTCATCTTCAGGTAAGTTGTCTTATTCGCGGCACGAGCGCATACTCTCACTGCCTCCCTCTTTCTGCACGCACGAACGGCATGGATGGATGTTCGGCATCGTAGGCCCTAGTGCAGAATCTGCCATGTTGATCAGTTCCCTGCGCGACGTGATTCGCACACAAGCAACCGAGATGGAGACGCTTCAAACCCAATTCAGAGACCTCACTGCCAGCTCTTCTGCACAGGTACGTCGGGGGACGAATCACATTGCTCCCCCGCACTCTTTTTTTAACCCTTTCTTGTCCCTATCTTCCTGGCTGCGCCGCTGACGTCGACCTTGCCGTAAAAGGTCAAGGAGCTTCAGATGCGAGTCGCCGATCTCGAGGCTGCGCTGCAAGCGGCCGAGGGGAAGAAAAAGGACATGGAGAAGGAACAAGATGATCTGCTCGTGCTGCTCGACGAGATGAACACGAAGAGGAGACGGGACAAGACGCGGATGAGGGAGGCTGGGTTGGAGGTGTCGGAGGACGAGGCGGAGGATGAGGAGGATGAGGAGGATGAGGAGTAGGAGTAGCGGGAGTAAGTACATGATGACATCAATGGGAGCTAGGAACGATTGAACGAGATGCGATGAGCCGGGAAGCGAGGTCCCCCTGATTAGAGGGAGCGTGAGCGTGGTGGCTTGGTTCAGGGTTTGCAGGGCCGGTTGCCTGATCGGGGTTAGGTTTCTGGGTCGAGGACGTCGACGGTGCGGGGGGACGATTTAGGTTAGTTTCATCATGCGACATACGTTTCGTAACGGTTTCTTTTTGTGTCTAGTTCGAGCCCGATTGCAAGCTCTGCGTGCATGCGGTGTAGAGCAAACAACCTCATCTCGGGGCCGAGGATGTCAAGATAAATTGA
>JBBPMT010000051.1:0-25348 GCA_038090455.1 Garcileccinum viscosum
ATATAGGAGAGGAAATAGATGCTGATCAGCCAGGTCATGCTGTTAGACTGAGGTTAATGCAGCAATTGCTGCACAGTCATAGAGAGCAGAATTGATGGTACTCATAAACAAATCTAGAATACAACATCATGATACATTGAACATAAAGGATCCAACATGTAAGCTACTACAGTCTAGTTACTCAATCCCCCTCATCTTCAACTGTAGCTGTAGCAACTCCATTTCTGCCTTTGCAGCCTCAGCCTTTGCAAGATAAAGTCAAGTCTCAAGACTCCTTGTCTTGCACCATCACTTCTTGAAGCCAAATTGTAGTCTCTTTGTTTTCTATTGAGCATTCATGGATAGCCTGTGCATTCACATTGTCATGCAACATATTTTTACATGTGAGCTGGGTTTTCTTCTCCACTTTTGCATATTCAATCTTAAGTTGGAGATGGCAGTTTTTTTCCATTGAAAGCACAACCTGGTGTGATCTGGGCTCATCTTGACTTGACTCAGTGGAAGTGGAAATTCTTGATTTGATGTTTTTGAGCTGTGACTTGATGCATTTACTTTTTCTATGACTTGATGCATTTACCTTTCCTGCAACTAGTGGATGATGTCAATGTGCCAGTGGTTGACTGTTATGAACGACTATTGGGAGGATGTGAGAACAGGTGGATATGTGACTATCAGTCACCTATTGAGTTTGTAAGCCGGGTTTGGAGGTACTGGTGTCTTATCTGAACTATTGAGTACTTGATGATAAAGAAATATGCTCACTGGTGAGCTCAAGAGTACTACTGCTATCCAGTGGTCAACTTGGTAATCAATGAGGAGCCAAGGACAGAGAACAGAGGTGGTCCTTGAGGTCCAGTACAGGAGACAAGGGACAAGACTGAGTAGAACAAGATTGGGGAGTTGAGTTCTATTGGTGCTATATTATATACTATTGAGTACAATGCATGGACCATGCCTTAAGGGCAGGCACCTGCTATCTATGGCTATAGTGTAAGTTCATGAAGTAGACATGCATACAACAGAGATTAAATAAAGGCTATGCAAAAACCAAGAAATGTGGTGTGGCAGAATGGAAGCCAGGGACTGTGAAAACAATGAAAGAAGGCCATGTATCATGAGGAGGTGGCAGATCTATAGATAAGCAAAAGAAGATCTATTGGGATCCAGGATTTATCAAGATACAACAGAGATCTAGATTGGGAGATCACATCAGTGATGAAGGATGAAGAGCTGAGCATCTATAAAAAGGTAAACAATCATCAAATAAACTATGGGCACATAAGCAATGAGCATCTATGGGATGGTCAATCATGTGACCTGATAAGATAACATAGAGGCACTCAATGGGCAGCTATAAGGGAAAGGAGTAAAGTTGAAAAGGGAACCCTAGACTAGGGACAAGTTAGGTCATGACTGAGGTCTGCAACAGTTGACAAGACAGGCAAGAACTTGAGTTGAAATGACTGATTTGATCCACTGGCACTGCCACATGATGATGCACAAGATGAAGGGGCATGTAAGTGGTATGATCCAGCTGGCTTTAATGATCTGGCTGTGCATAAATGCATTAGTTGTTGTCAATGCAGTTTAAAATTTGAGAAAAAACTTACATGTGCCTGCCCTGGCAGACATAAGCTGAAATCCAGCTGATTAAGAATGGTAACCAGAAATATCTGCATGTCTGGTCATGGTATTATCAGCAGTGTGAAAGTCAAGGTTGCAGTCAAGGTTGAGGTTGGAATCCTGGGCAGGATCTTCAATAGCCTAGATAAATTATTATTTCACTGTAAAGACCAATCAAAATTAGTATTTACCTTGTGCTTTTCAGCATGGCCTGACATAGATTCCACATTGGGATCATTGTTATCCATATCAATATTATCATCCCATGCCAGGAAATGGATGCATAGCAGGGATGACTCAAGAGAGTCTGGGAGAGGAGTCCACAGGTTGGAAATCTCACCTGGGCCAGCAGGACTGGAAAGATCTTGAGCACAGAAACTAATGTGAGAAGGAAGGGGGTGGAGCTGAGGATCCAGCCAGTCCACCTTGATGCCAAATTGTGGATGATCAATGTGTGTGCAGGAGGGGATGATATCATGCTGGTTAGTAGAGAGTGATCCAGTGGTGGGCACACTGCTAGTGGTAGGCCCAGAGGTGTTGATGTCCATGCCTTTGATATCTTACACAAATTGCACATTGTGAGATTGGCCAGGTTTTGAGTTGATGGGCATCACAGTAATGTTCAGGATCCTACACCAGATGGGATATAGATCATTATACCAAGGGAATGTGTTGGAAACATTGTTGTGGATTGACAGCACTGTCCTTGAGTTGAACACCTTGGCCAGTCTTGTGCAGTGCATTGTATTTTTCAATGAATTGTTTTTGAAGACTGGACAAGTAATCAATATAATATACTAATCAGTAATGGTGAGTGACTCACTAAGTGATGTGGTTCCCAACTGACAATCCAAATTTTCTTGATGAAGTATTCCAAAGGTCCTTCCAGGTGGAGTCCTCACTGAAGATTAACTGAGTGATCATCATCTAGATGGCAATCTTGTCCTTGCCCAATGGTTGCTCTATTGTGGTGATCTGGCTTGCCTTATTCTCTGAAAAAAGGATTACACAATCCACACTATGCTCCTTGAGCCAAGCAACCAGTAGATCAGTTTGGTGTATGCTCCATTGAATCACAAATCAGGGAGTAGGGTGTGAAGAAGAAGTGTCAGAAATGAGATACATTGGAATTTGGGAAGAAAGCTGATGACTTGCCCTGGAACCTCAGCCACAGCAGCCCCTAGATTTGGGAGGGGCAGGGATTGGAAGCACAGGAGAATCCATCACCAGAGCCTTGCAGGCAATCCTAGCTGAGTGTCATGTTTGGTATATCAGCATAATAAGGTTCAGGTGGAGCCTGAATTACTAGATAGGGCTACATTCATTGACTTACATTCAGAACCAGTCAGAGCTAGTCAGAGAAATCCTCTGACTTGGATATGAGTCTGACTAATGTCAAATGTGTGACTTCAAAAATGGGTACTGGACCAGCACTGTGGGTTGGGGCTTTCTCATCAAACAAGGAAGATGAGATGGATGAAGTGAATGGTGACTTATAATTCTCTTGCCCTGCTTTCTACTCAAGCCTTTGGTGCTGTATTGAGCCCATTTTGATTTTTGAAGTTGCAGATGGGCATGGAATATCTAGAGTCTAACATTGATGTTTACCAAATTAGGTTGCCTGCCATGGCAAATTTGATCTTAAAATTTGAAATTTGGGGCACAAATGTTAGGCTTTCCATAATAACGCTTCTTGAGCTACACAACAACTGAAGAAATAATGTGTAAACTGCACAGATAACAATAATCAGAACTGGAAGTCAGCTTTGCCTTGTTTGCCAGCAAAGATGCATAAAAGCTCAGTGCTGAGAACTCAGAAATCAGAGGACCCAATTCTCAGGTTTTCTCTTGAATCCTTTCTTAGTGAAACTTCTCTCCTTTCCTATAGCACTCTTATTTCCTAGTTGCATCAACTGTTGAGCATTAATCATGTGCATTATACTCTTACTTGTTACTTTGGTGACATATCTCAGTGTTGTGGCAGCAGCAATGATCATAGGTACAAGTTTTGGAATTACCAGTTTCACTATCTCCTACTAAATGTTACAAACAGCTATCGGGAGGTGTGAGAACGGGGTTTATGTGAGTAAACGCTCGCCTATTGAGTTCGTAAGCTGGGTTTGTAGGAACCAGCGCCTTGACCGAACTATCGATATCTCGAAGATAAGTGAAGAACTCGCTATGAGTCACTACTGGTGGTTGCGAAGGCGTATCCTGTACGGGATGACTAGGGACAAGGCCGAGTAGAACAAGACTGGGGAGTCGAGTTCTATCGGTGCTATATTATATATACTACTATACAGGCGCACGGACCATGCCTTAAGGGCAGGTACCTGCTAACTATGGCTATACAAGTAAGTCCATGAGGTAGACACGTAGCGCGGTAATTAAAGATGGAAGTCAAGCAACATGGTATGGCAGAATGGAAGCTGCCAGGGACCAGAAGAAGAATGGAAGAGCGCCACGTACCGCGAGGTGTGGCAGATCTATAGATAAGCGAAATGAAGATCTGGGATCTGAGATCTATCAAGATACACGGAGATCCAGATCGGGAGATGCGGCGGCCAATGAAAGGTGAAGAAGCCGGCGCCTATAAAATCGTAAACAATAGTAAATAGGGAGAACTCTCACGATAGTGTGTCACGTGATGACCAGCGTCTAGCTGTCATGTGACCAAGGAGAAGTGCTGTGGCAAGCGTGCGGCTATGAGGAAAGGGGTTAAGACCCAATGTGGAACCCTAGATTAGGGGCAAGGTAGGTCACGACCGAGGTTCGCAACACTACGCCCTCTCTACGATCGAGATTCCAGATCGATCTATGACGGAGTCGAGGAAAAGGAGGGAGTGACCTAAAACTCGAAAAGGTCAGCACCCAAGGGACTATCGTATAAAGAAAAAGAACAATGTCTATGAAAAAGAAAATGTCAATGGTGAAACTCGCTATGAAGAATGTCAGATTTGACTATAAAAACGATGGTAATGACCAATATGAATCGATAAGTGGCAAAAGCCCGCTGACCACATGGAGATTACGCTCTTCTCCACGGGCAGTCCTATCGAGGGGTGATCGGAGATCCTATAGCTATGAGTGGAGACGATGAAAGAAAAGACTATCTTGACCATAAAGGTTGGCGTCAAAGCCCTATAATCTATCAATCAAAGTCAATTGCACTATAAGAAAAGGAATCGGGGTGACTATCACTGCAATCTATGAGTGAAAGGGGCGTCAAAGCCAGCGAGAAAAACGAGAAAGAAGGAGAAAAAACTTGTCTATAAAATTCTCACTTCCGCAAGTACCGTTCGCACCTTCGGTACTCACTTGCGACTCCTTCGTGACTCTTCAGTCATCGCTCCTTGCTACATTCGCTAAATGCTCGCCTGTCGGCTCGCATTATGGCTATGACTATCGGGTGTTCTCTATACACTCTACGCCCTCTCTAAAGAGCAGCGTCCCAATGCTCTTGAGTGTCGAATCGAGAATGAGACAAGGAAAGAAAAAGAAAATCTGAAAAAAAAATTTCTGCCTATTTTTGGGTTTTCTATTTTCTTGCGTTTTCTATATGGTTTTCTATAGGGGTATCTCTCACGAAGAGGACACACGCCCTATTTTTCTGCTATGGTTCTATAAATAAAAAAAGACTCGCAAGAAGTCACATGACAATATGTCGGCCGAAGCACGACGGTTTCCAAAAATTCTATAGTGCTATCAGATCAACTGCAATGGGTTCAGGGACTCAGCCGCTCCATTCTCGGTGACGCAATGGTTTCCCTTTGGCAGCCCAACAAATGTGAAGCGTGCACCATCAGGCCCTCTCGCTAACCATGCGCACTGGATCTTATGCGGGCAGCGAATCAACCTTCCCATATTGGGATCTATGTGATAGACTATAAGATAAAAGGACTCGGTTAGTCACGGACTATAATTAAACGATACTTCTCTATAAAGGTTGGCCATCAATGAAAGCAACCAGTAGCGTTAGCTATGGCACTTCGACAAGACAAACTTAAAAGGGACTCTGTATAGGCTAGTGGGGATCTAACCAGAACAGACTGAGATCTGCTGGTCGTTGCATTCAAGTATATATACTATCTGACAATGGGCACGGACCACCTGAGGGCCGGTACTACTACGATAAGGGTTACTAATGTATACTAAATAAGGCTATAGTGTTCCCATGAGTGTGAGAGAGTTCCCATACATGCGTAGGGCATGTGCTATGATGTCATGGTCTAGACCTATGATGTACCTATCTATGTAAGCTATGTCACGTGAGGTCACGTGATGTGTCATGTGACGAATATCAAGTCACGTGACTGGAGAAATATCTATCAAATGAGAAAAAGAAAGGGAGTTTAACGAGGGTCGTAACATTACCCCCCTTCTAGCACGGAGATTCCAGATCCGCAAAAGACCGAGTCGGAGATGAGGGCGGAGTACAACGTCCCGAGGTAAAGTTCTCAAGGGGAGTACTGAACACTGTATCAAACAGCTTGCGTGTCATCTTCAATTTCCGAGGTGCCGTGGGATTCTCATGGTGGAAGTCTGCGATGGCTTTTGAAGCCGACCTTTTAAGGTTGCTCGCAGATTCCCAAGTACGATCGCTTTCATCGTACCCTTTCCAGTGAACGAGGTACTGGAATCCTCGGCCTATAGGTCTACTATCGACAATGTACTCAACTTCATACTCGTCGTCGCCTTCATCATTAACCGATACCGGACTGGGGCGTATGACTGGTTGTCCGTCGAGAGGTTCTATATATGGTTTAACTCGAGACACGTTGACAACGTCGTGCACTCGGTTTGATTTCGGAAACAATAATTTGACGGCATTGGTATACACGTCGATGACCTGATAGGGTCCTATCCATTTTTCCGTAAGCTTCCAGGCCGGTCGATCCGATAACGTCAAGTGGTCGGTCGAGAGAAGCACGAGATCGCCGATTTTGTAATCAGAGGCAGGCTTTCTATGTTTGTCAGCCTGCTGACTCATCCACTGATGCGCACGTTCTAGGTTTCTTTTGGCTATGTCGTGCGAGTTACTAATTTCATCTGCAAATTCCTTGGCTGCTGGAGCTTTTACTATTTTGGGTTCAACCCCGAGTCATGGACTATAAGTTTTTGTTAACTGGAAGGGGCTATATCCAGTGGATGATGACTTCGTATTGTTGAAGTTAAATTGAGCGATGGCAAGCCAATCAGCCCATGTTTCCTGCTTTTCTGCTATATAGAGGCGTAGATATTGGTTCAATTCCCGATTGACCTGTTCTGTTTGTCCGTCGGTTTGGGGATGATATGCTGACGACATCTTCTTTTCTATCTTTAGGAGTTTCAATAAATCCGTCATCATCTGAGATGCGAATTGGGGTCCTCGGTCGCTGACCAAGCTATCGGGTAATCCGTGGTATTTCCACACATGGTCTCGGTAGAGCTCGGCTGTACCTTGGGCTGTGACCGTTTTGTTTGTGGGAATTAGAACGACTTCTTTCGAGAAGCGATCTACTATAACCAGGATGGCATCGAAGCCTTTACTATCGGGTAGACCGGTAACAAAGTCGGCCAAAATGGATCTCCAGGGTCCTTCGGCTACTGGTAATGGTTGTAATAAACCGGCTGGTGGTTGATTCGATGTTTTCATGCGTGCGCATCTATCACACGACTTACAGTAGTTGATTACGTCTTGTTTGGCTCCTGGCCAGCTATAGTATCGAGTGACGAATTCGAGCGTCTTTTCAGCTCCTTTATGTCCGAAGAAGGGGTGGTCATGAAATTGGGTTATTACCCCCCTTCTAAGCTTGATCAGCACCCAGATCTTATCTTGATAGTGCCATAATCCTTCTCGGAGGATGGTCCCGTCAGGGGCTTTCAACCCTGAATGTGCTATTTTGATTCTATCAAACAGTTCTGTCTCTTCAAGAGATCGTACCCAATGCGCAGGGATGACGACAGTGTTCTTGTTATCGTCTTCTATCCCGATCATGTGATCCTCTCGTCTAGAAAGGGCATCGGCTTTTCCCATGAACGTTCCTGGTTTATTCACCAAGATGTAATCGAAGCGAGATAAGTATTGGGCCCATCTTGCTTGACGTCTATTGAGATCCTGTGATTTCATGAAGTATTGCAGGTTTCTATGATCGGTCCATATTTCGAATTGGTGACGGGCACCTTCTAGGTGATGATGCCATTGTTCGAGTGCGAGAATGATGGCTAGCATCTCTTTGTCGGCTATCGTGTAATTTCGCTATTCTGGGGTCATGGAATGTGACATGTAGGACACCGGGTGCCATTTGTCGTCTATTTTTGTTGAGAGCACAGCTCCTATTGCGAAATCTGATGCATCGCATTCTACTCTATATGGGGTTGTGTCGTCCGGGTATGCCAGTACCAGAGCAGTGGTAAATGCTTGTTTTAGCTTGTCGAAAGCTTCTTGTTGTGCCGTTTCCCATTTCCAGGGTTGATCCTTTTTGGTGAGATCGTGTAACAGTCTTGCTATTAAACTATAATTGTCGATGAAGCGTCTATAGAAGTTGGCGAGCCCGAGAAAGCTTCTGACTCCTTTTATCATGGTGGGAGCGGGCCATTCCATGACACCTTTCACTTTCTCATGGTTCATGGACACGCCGTTTTCGCTAACATCCATGCCTAGCATATCCACTTGGGATACCCCGAAGAAGCACTTCTCGGGTTTGACAAACAGGTCATTGTCACGGAGTCTCTGTAAGATTTTTCTCACGGTCTCAACGTGTTTTTCCATGTTGTTGTGCTTCGAGAAGATCAATAGATCGTCCAGATATATGATGACGCAGTCATCCATGTCGTTAAAGATTTCATTCATTATTTGTTGAAATGTGGCTGGACTATTGCACATTCCGAAATACATGATGAGGGGTTCATAAGCCCTGAGGTGGCAGACGAAGGCTCCTTTCCATTCATCTCCTTCCTTGATTCGCACGTTGTTGTATCCCCATCGGAGATCCATTTTCGTAAAGATCTTAGATCCTTTTAGTTTGTCTATAATTTGCGAAATCAAGGGTAGAGGGTAATTGTTCTTGACAGTTCCCTCGTTTAAATATCTATAATCCATGACCATTCGTTTCTTTCCATCCTTTTTGGGAATGAAGAAGACCGGCGATGTTTGTGACAATTTTGAGGGTCTGATGTACCCTTTCGATAGTTGGTCGTCTATGAAAGCCTTGACTTCATCTTGTTCTTGGGGAGACAATTTAATCAATCGACCCTTTTTTGGCACGAAGTCGGGTTTCAGATCTACTGCGTGGTCCCAAGGTTTTCATTCTGGCATTCGCTCGCTTGCCTTCTTTGAGAAGACGTCTATATAGTCATGGTATTCTGATGGTACCAACTTTTTTGCTTCGGCTGCATCGGCTGGTTCGTATTTGCCGTTATTGGTTCTACCGATGTGATAGCCATAGGCTTGTTCGTGTGATTCCATCCTATTGATGTAACTATGATGTAATGCTGCGCATGAAGCGGGGCAGCGATCCATTGTGACGGTTCCTTTGATCCAGTCGATGGACGGGTTATGGTCACGAAGCCATGTGTATCCTAGTATCATTTGGTTCTTGCCCAAATTTGTGACATCTGCATTTATCTTCTCGCGGTGTCCCATGTAGTCGATGACTAGTGTGGCGGTGTAGGCTATTCCGCCTGCAGAGTTGATTGTGCCATCTACGTTGTATACCGGTACAACTTGTTCGAGTGTTTGCAAAGGAATTCTTTCCTTCTTTGCCCATGTAGTATCAATAAATATGCCTGTAGCACTGCTGTCTAGTAGTGCATTGACCGATGTTTTTGTTGTTTTCGTGATTATATTGATTTTTACAAATAGCTCTCGAAGCGGCTTTAGGGTGCGCACTTTTCGCTCGTTCAGGTTCGAGGGAGAACTATTTTTATTTTTTGTTAAAACGGAATTAAGCGTCACTTCCCGGTGACCAGGCTCCTTTTCGGAGATCCCTGTTTCGGTTGATTCAAAACTAAATATGGAACAGGAATCGGAATCGCTATTTAATTTACAATCGCTATCGAGTACAGAAAAAGAATTTGAAACAGATAGGGGAAACGGGTGAGCACTATCTTGGCGTCACACCCTCGATCGAACTGGAACAAGAGAGAAGAAATCTGGAGAAGAACTATTTACATACTTAGGGTCCGTATTGCTTGGTACACTACCCAACGTGTCCAAGCTTACTCTTTTCCCTGTGTGGACTCAAGATCGTGGAAATAGGCCCTAGCGGCCTCTAAGTCCATTCCTCGTATAGCACCTTGCCAATTCAATTGGCCGTTGAGATTTGCGGGGCGGGAGAGCGTCGCCAGAGGTCGTTGTATGGAATCTTGGTTTGATGAAGCAGTTCCTTCTGCTCTTCGTACATTCTTCGACTTGAACTTCGAACATTCTTTACGATGTCTGCCTCTTCGGAAGCCACATTCGTTGCAAGCCATGCTTTTGGCTTTGCAATCTCTTGCCATATGGCCTTCTTTCCCGCAGTTGTAGCAGCCCCGAGAAGAGCAGTTTACTTCTTCTCAGTTGTCGGAGTTATGGAGCGTGTCTATGTCCATGGCATTAGGGTCCCTGTTGGACCGAGATCGAGATCCGTCGAAGTGTGATTCGAAGGCTTCGATCGCATTGGCGTAGTCCTGCACGGTCATGACAAACTCGTACAGGGAAGAGGGCCTTTCCTTTTGCATATACATATGCTTTATAATATCTTGCCGGATGCCTTGTTCCAGCAAGATGATGCCCATCTTTTCGGTGCACTCCGCTTGATTGTAGAGTGAAAGCCATTGCGTGAGGAACACTTGTGTTCTCTCGTTTCGGTATTGCCGTTGGTTCATTAGCTTTTTGATGGCAATCTCTTTCTCATTTCCTATTTTGAATCGGCTGGCCAGCAGTTTCTCCAAGTCCCTCCATGGCAACCAGGGGACGTTTGCATCGCGGCGTTTCTTCAGCTCGGTTCGGGCCCAAGCTCCAGCGCCGTTTTTGTCTTTATCGGCTTCGCTGCCGATGCAGGAGAAGACTGCCAGATTCCAATTCTTTTCGCCATTTAATTTGTGCTCGCCGAATTGATCAAGGTTGGTTTCACGAAATACGAGCATTTTCGTCCACCATTTGTTGAATTTTCCATATGTGCCGTCATAGAGGCCGGGGTCCTTGACTACCTCCGCCCTCTTTCCTTGCCTGTCAAGCAGGTCCCCTCCGCTGGTTGATGCGCGGTCCTCGCGGCCTGCGTCGAGTCGGTCCCACAGTTCGCGGTTCTCCTGCTCCGTCTGCTCCAATCTGAGCATCATCTGGGACATGCGCTCGGTTAATAAGGCGAGCTGATCTGCGAGTAGGGCACCTGGATCTACTCGTGAGTCTCGGGGACAGGCGCGGGATGCTGCAATCGTCAGGGCACTGCTGAGGCTGCTGGATGGCCTGTCCAGGGGCGAGGGAGGGTTGTCGAATAAGCCCGACATGGTCTATGTAATCGAATTCGATGGAAGCTTGGTAGGGGTTAAGGGTGTCGTCTATGAGTACGGGCGTTTGGTCAAGGTAATGCTGCAGAAATTCGTGTTGCAGCCAAATGGGGAAGTCGGGGGCGAAGTCTATGTGGTAGGGTGCGTCGCAGACTATGGTATCATTTGGGTCGAAGTCCTCGTCGATGGGGAGACGCTCTGAGATGTCTGAGGATATTGCGATATAGTTTTTGTTGCGGAGGGCGCGCCAATCGTTGCCATATAGGTCGCTAAAGTTTATATGCTAGAAAGGAAAACTCCTGCACGTTGCGGTCGCGCAGTAACTCCTGCGATTGTCGAGTATAAATGGGGGAACCGGGGTACTGCCTGGCTATGGCTGACGTTTTAGTACGCCGAGACTGCAAATCTTTATCTCGTAGAAATCGCGATGCGAGGTTTTGCACGGTTTACTCTGCTGCGCTGACCCACTATGCGCTGAGGGATGGATCCTTATTTCCTAGCAGCTGGAAGGGTCCTCTCGATTGAGATCTACCCCAGCAAAGTGAACTAGTATTACGCCGGACGAGCGTATGGATACGGTTTAGACAAGGTCGTATTCCTTGTATGGTCACAGTATAACCGGCTTGCTATTCCAAGCTAAGAGCCTTATTGCTGGCTATCGCGAGATCTCCCTTAAGTCTGGAATCTGACTATCGAGCGAGGTATGAAGAAGTGGGTAGGTGGGACACTTAACTGGTGTCGAAGTGGGATAGTAAGAGGGAGTCTATTCTTATGAAAGCAACCAGTAGCATTAGCTATGGCACTTCAACAAGACAAACTTAAGAGGGACTCTGTATAGGCTAGTGGGGATCTAACCAGAACAGACTGAGGTCTGCTGGTCATTGCATTCAAGTATATATACTATCTGACAATGGGCATGGACCACCTGAGGGCCGGTACTACTATGATAAGGGTTACTAATGTATACTAAATAAGGCTATAGTGTTCCCACGAGTGTGAGAGAGTTCCCATACATGCGTAGGGCATGTGCTATGATGTCATGGTCTAGACCTATGACGTACCTATCTATGTAAGCTATGTCACGTGAGGTCACGTGATGTGTCATGTGACGAATATCAAGTCATGTGACTGGAGAAATATCTATCGAATAAGAAAAAGAAAGGGAGTTTAACGAGGGTCATAACAGTCAAAGGCCGCGGAGCTATGGAAGGGGGGGTGCTGAAGGGTGTCGTTCCAGCCTATCGACCAATTCTTGAAGACTATCAATTTCTTCTTGTAGACGCTCTTGACTGATTGCGCCTCTATCGTATAATCTGCTAGATATGGTCAGCCGGGTATTGGCTTGCACCATTAACATCTTCAGCTTGGCGATTGTGAGGTCTTCGGCTATCTCGGGCCGAGACAAGGGGACCAGTTTGGGCGTCGAAGCCTGGGACAAGGAGGGTGAGACAAATGTCTCGCTATTGGAAGAAGAACTCGAGGTTTCGCTGCTATCTTCCCATGACGTAGCTGCAGCTGCCGCGTCAGGGCCTTGAGTAGTTTTGGAAATTGCCGGTGGTTCTGCCGGCCTTGTTGCGACATCGGAAGTCACCGAGGGGGAAGTCTCTATATCTGCAGCCACCGCCTTCTTCTTTGAGGCGTGGCGCCTCTTTGTCGATTTGGCCTTCTTGAGGGCCGGAGTAGGAACGTCGGTAGTTTTTGTGGTCTTTTCAGACCCTTCTATGGAATTGGCGATCTTCGCCTCAAGCTTGGCTATGCGCTTTTCTAGCGCAGTGTTTTGCTTCTTCAGGAGGATAACGGCCTCCAGGACGAGTGATGCCGAGGATGTGTCGGCCGATGGTGGGGAAACAGGAGTCGGGGCCGCTTTAGTTGGGGCAGCGGGCCGGGGAACTCTATCTGCCTTTTCAATTACGCCCTCTCTAGGGGTGACCTTATCTGCCTTCGGTACCTTCTTCTGGGGTCCAGGCTCTATCGGGCATGACTTGCCGATGTGCCCGAACGTGTGGCACCTATAACAAATTAAAGGACGGGGACATCTCTTCGTGTAGTGTCCCATGCAGCCGCAATTAAAGCAGGCCGGGCAGCTCTTCGATGTATGCTCGCGACTCGAGCAGGACTTACAGGGGTGAACGATTGCTGTAGTCTTCTGTTGCCGGGTGACGCTCACGGAGAGGTCCACACGCCGGTCTTCTCTATGTGGGGATGCGCGCCTAGGCGCCGATGAATGAGGGGGTGCACTCTTAAGTGCCGATGCGAATGAGGCCTTTGGAAGGCAGATGGGTACTATGGAAGAGGAAGACATCTCTTGCTATGATCTATAAGACCGCGGGAGGATTTCAATGGAGTTGAGGGCGTCGAAGCCGGTAGCGCTATAACTATAAAACGAGGACTATCGCAGTAAGTGTAGCCTAGTAACGAAGGCTCGAGCTATGCTATGCACGGCGAACCAAGTTACGATGGCAGGCCGGAAGTAGTCTTGTTCTAATGTTACAAACAGCTATCTGTTACGCTGGGCGTCAAATATAACTCCAAGTCTAGACGAGAATCTCACGAAGAGTCCGTCAAGCCTAGCTTGGTCGAAGGAAGGGTCTCTCTATCTTGTGTGCGCACACCAAGAGCTCGAGGCAGCTGAGAATCGACGCTGAATTGCGTAGAACTAGCTAAAGAACATACACCATCGTGCTACGGGTATATATAGAGGTTGGTGTTGTGCACGGACCAAGCTATGTCGTAGCAGTGAACGAGAGAAAGACATAAAAGGAAGATCAAGGTGGAATGCGATGGAATCGCATGGAAGGGGAATGAGTCATCCGCAGTAAGAATGAGTCAGAAGCTGCGGAAGGCTATGTATATAAGATAAGATAAGGAGATAAGGCGATAAGGCGATAAGAAGATAAGAAGATAGGGAGTTAGTCCGAAGGCGAAGGAAGACGAAAGAGAAGGGATCCATCAGACGAAAAGAAGAGAGGCGACTCAAAGTGTGAGAAGAAAAATGGGTGGGACAAAGAAATGGTACAGCCCTCAGGAACGATGTCGACTGTAACATTACCCCGTTCATACCTTGGAGACTCCGACTCCAACATAACCCTAAGTCGAATGTCCTCCAGAATTCTCCTCGATGGCATTGTCCACATCGTGGTCCTCCTCGTTGGATGAGTTCTCCACCGAAGGCACAGTCGGCCTCGATATGTCCATGATGTTCGCAGAGCCAACAGAAGTGGAGATTGGGACAGGAGTGAGCTGGGTGTCCTCTCCTATTGCAAAGACCACATTGATAACCCATGCATTGAACGTAAGAGTGATCCGGGCTTGCACAGACAGGGCAAGGAGGTCCAGGGGTCGTCTCAGTTGTAGGAGAATTTCCCCGATCGTTCCGTGCTGCGTTGGAGAAATGAGGAGGGGGAATAGGGACGGGTTGATCGATGACAATTGGGGAAGGAACAGTTCCAACTGAGTGAGGATAGGGCTGTCCTGGGAGAGATGGATGGGAGGAGGTGCGTCGTTGGCGACTGAGGGAGGGAGAGGTAGGCGAGTGATGAGAGGCTCTGGAGGAAGTAGGACTCGAGCGGGGCGAAGTTGGTTCAGGATTGACGGGGACGAGCGAAAGGGCAGGGGTTCCCCGACGAGGGGGATTGGCCCGAAAGGGCTGGCTGGTCGAAACAGAAGCGTCTAGGTCCGGTGGGGAAGGAACATTCACATCAGCCTCAAATGGGGATGGGAAAGGAGAGGAATGTTCTCTTGTGACTTTGACATAGAGGCGTCGCTGTCGATCAGTAAGAGACTCCCAATGAGGACGAAGGACATCCCATAGATGAGAGGGATGGAGAGACGCTACGGCATCCGAGAATCCAGAGTCAACTAGAATAGAGAGGGTGTTGGAACGAAGGTCCATTAGTCCTTGGCATATGGCGGCATGTATCATAGAAGAAGAGAAAGAATGAGAAACAGAATTGTAAGAACGAAGGCGCAGGTACGTATGGTAAAGACGAATCCCATTATACAAGGAGGCGTGAGGAAGCGAAGAAGAAAACACATTCTGTTCCAAAGTAAAAAGCAAGTCAGGAGTTTCAAGAACAGCAGCGAAAAGGGCATCACGGATATGAGAAGGAAATAAGTTTGGAATGATAGGGAGACTGGGATAAGAGAGACCAAAAGTGCGGGAGTAAGAGGAAGGGGGGGTGTTGCGACGAGTAGGTCTGCGAGGCATGCTAAGATTATGGGGGGAAGTCCTTGGGATGACGGGCCTTATATGCGGCCAGGAGGGAGGCGGTGTTGGATAAATTCTTTTCTGGTTCCCACGTGTTTTCCGAAGAAGGCCAACTCCTCCATGACACGAGGTACTGGCGACGGCCACGAGTTCCTCTGTGGGAAAGAATTTGCTCCACTTCATATTCTTCTTCTCCATCGATCAGATCAGGAGGAGGAGATAGGAAGTTCGGACCATGTTCCGTGGTCTCCCGATAGGACGATAACTTCGAAGCATGGAATGTGTCATTTATGCGCCATGTGGGGGGGAGTTTGAGGCGATAAGACATGGGGGATAGTACCTGAGAAATTTCAAATGGTCCTTCTCGTTTAGGGGAGAGTTTTCGAGAAGGGTAACGAAGGTGAAGGTTTTTGTTATCGAGCCAGACCTTATCTCTGACTTTCCAGGGAGTAAAGCGGGACGAGACGGGTTCCTTCATGAGGCATTGAGCACGTTCATGGGCGTCAAGGGCTTCTTTCCTTGCTTCGGATAACAAAGATAGGCAAGATTCAAGATCAGGAAGGAATGTTTTGCCGATAGGAGGATAGGCACGTGGTTCATAGCCAAGAATGAGCGAGAAGGGAGTTTTGCCGGTAACGGAATGAATGGAGGAATTGTGGCAGAATTCTGCCATGGGGAGGAGGTCAGCCCAAGCATCAGGTTTTCCTTTGCAAAAGATGCGGAGATAGGTCTCCAGTTCCTGGTTAACACGTTCGGTCTCTCCATCAGTTTGAGGATGATAGGCGGAGGAGAGAGCAAGGTCATATTTCAGGAGACGGGCCAATTCTCGAGCGAAGGCAGAAGCAAACTGAGGACCACGATCAGAGATGCATCGATCATGAAGACTGAAGCAAGGGAAAATGTGTTTAAAGAAAAGGAGGGCTACGTCGGCGGCGGAGGAGGTTTTAAGACAAAGGAGGAAAATTACCCCCTTCGTAAGCCCATGGTCGACCATGACCAGAATAGAATCAAAGCCAGAAGAAAGAGGGAGGTCCGTAATAAAATCCATGGAAATCTGTTGGAAAGGGCGAGTAGCGGAAGAAGAAAGCGGTAAAAGAGGAGGAGCAGAGGGGTGAGTATTGACCTTGGAGGCCTGACAAGTGGCACAGCCAAGAACAAAACGTCGAACAAAAGTGGAAAGACCCGGCCACCAATAGTCGCGAGCAACCAGGTTCTGGGTACAAAGAACACCACCGTGACCCCCCGAGGGAGATTCATGGCAGGAGCGAACAATATCACGATGCAAGGGTTCAGGAACAAAGAGGCGATGACAAAAGTATAAAAGTCCATCAGAAAATTTCCAATCAAAACGAGAAGCACAAGGAAGAAGAGAAGTTCCCTCATTGAGGGCAGAAAGAGCAGCGGAAGCAAAAGGATCAGAAGACGTGAGGGAAGAAAGTTTAGACGCAATAGCAGTATCGAGAGCACGAACAAAAAGGGTGTCCGGGAGAAGGGTAACATCAGCATTATCGGAAGAAGTGTCAATGTCATCGCGGCGCGAGAGGGCATCAGCAGGGGCCATGGAAGAAGCAGGAAGGTGATGGAAAGATAGGTCAAAGTCCTGGAGAAAGAATTGCCATCGAGCATGGTGACGAGAGAGTTTGCGAGGTTGTCGGAAGTAGGTTAAATTCTTGTGATCGGTAAGGATGGTAACGGGGAGGCCAGTTCCTTGAAGATAATGGCGCCATTCTTCGAGGGCATGAATGACAGCGAGAAGTTCCCGATCATAGATGTCGTAGTTGTGTTCGGCTGGGGAGAAGGTGCGGGATAGGTAGGCACAAGGGTGAAGGTCGCCGTTCCCATCGGTTTGCATGAGTACAGCACTGGAGGCTGTGAGGGAGGCATCGGTCATGACAGTGAAGGGACGCGTGACATCGGGCATGGCGAGAACTGGTTTCGCGAGGAAGGTGGCTTGAAGTTTGCGGAAGGCGGTTTCGCAAGAAGAGGACCAGTTCCATGGTGTGTCTTTTTTGGTGAGGTCAAGAAGCGGGCGAGCGAGGGTGGAGAAGTTGGGGATGAATTTTCGATAGAAATTGCAAAAACCAATGAAGGATCGGATGGCTTTCACCGATCTGGGAGGAGACCACATTTCGATAGCGGAGAGTTTTGTGGGATCCATCTGCAAAGACCCAGCCTTGATGACAAGACCCAGGAATTCCACTTCTGGCGCAGCAAAGGCACATTTCTCCAACTTGAAATAGAGTTTGTGTTCTCGGGCACGTTGAAGGATCTTGCAAATGAGGACCCAATGTTGGGACAGATCGTCGTTATGGATCAAGAAGTCATCCATGTAGATGATGAGCCATCCTTCTGCAATGTAATCGCCAAAGATATGTTGCATAAGCGCCTGAAAAGTAGGGGGAGCGTTACAGAATCCAAAGAACATAACGTTAGGTTCAAAGAGGCCTTCGGGAGTGATGAAGGCAGCTTTCCATTGGTCTTCTGGTCGAATGAGGACATTATTGTATCCCCAGCAAATGTCGAGTTTAGTGAAAATGGTAGAGGGGCGGAGTTGGTCAACAAGGTCAGAGATACGAGGGAGTGGGTAGGCGTTCTTCACGGTATGTTCATTGAGATAGCAGTAGTCTTGACAAGGACGTAGGGAACCATTCTTCTTTGGTACGAAAAAGAAGGGCGAGGCCTGAGGGGACTTGGAAGGTGAGATCTTCCCCGAAGCGAGATTCTCCGCAATGAACTCCTTGCATGCCTCTCGTTCCTTCGGGTTGAGTGGATACACCTTGGCTACCTTAGGAACAAAGGAGTCCTTTAATTCAATGGCGTGATCGAATGGTCGGGATGGAGAGAGTATTCCATCAGGCGGTTTTGCGAAGACGTCAGCAAAAGAGGCGAGTTCTGGGGGAAGTTCGACCTTCTCCTTTTCTTGAGCTATGGCAAGCTCAGTGGCAATAGTGGTCTTTCGAATAGAGTGAGTGGAATCGGAGAGGTAGCGCACAAGATATCATTGAGGGATGACAGCGGGATCGTCCTGTCTAGGAGGTGAGGGGCGGTTAGGAATGGAAACGACACCCGTTCCCCAGTTGATGTTGGGATTGGCATCCTGTAGCCAAGGGAGGCCCAAGATAACCGCTTCCTTCCCACAATTGATTACAAAGAAATCTCGAAGTTCTTCGTTCTCTCCAATGCGTAAGAGGAGGGTAGTCTTTAAGCGAATGACGCTGCTTTTGTTGGGAGTTCCATCAACATTTGAGACAGCAAGAGGTTTGGGAATCTTCAAGGTGGGGAAACGATGAGTTTGGACGAGAGAGCGATCAATGAAGTTGCCAGTGGCTCCACTGTCGATAAGAGCAGAAAGGTTGACGATTTGTGCACCAGATTTTGTCGATAGGGAAATGGGGATTCGAATTGATTTGGCATGTGGCGTCGTACAAAATACAGGTGCTAGATGATGAGGAGAGAGAGACATCATACTAACTCTCCTTTTCAAAAACCCTCTTCACTATCAGAGGTTTCGGCGGTAGTGGTGGCAATGTTACGACCCTCGTTAAGTCCCCTTTCTTTTTCTATATCGATAGGTATTTTCTCGGTCATGTGACTTGATATTCGTCACATGACACATCACGTGACATCACGTGACACAGTTTACATAGATAGGTACGTCATAGGTCTAGACCATGACATCATAGCACGTGCAGTATGCATGTATGGGAACTCTCTCACACCCGTGAGACTACTATAGCCTTATATAGCTTACATTAGTAACCCTTATCGTAATAGTACCGGCCCTACAATGGTCCGTGCACATTGTATCATAGTATATATAGTTGAATGCAAGGACCAGCAGACCTCAGTCTGTTTTGGTTAGTTCCCCGCTAGCTTATACAGAGTCCACTATCATCTGAACTTGTCGAAGTACCATAGCTCGTGCTATCGGTTGCTTTCATAAGAACAGACTCTCTTCGCTATCCTACTTCGACACCAATCAGTGTCACACCTACCCTTCTCACTCTCTCATCGCTCGCATAGTCGGACCCCAGACTTAAGGGGAAAACTCGATAGCCAGAGTTAAGGCTCGCAGCTGAAATCGCAGCCGGTTACACCGTAATCGTAGAAGGAATACGACCTTCTCTAAACCATATCCATACGCTCATCCGGTGTACAGCTAGTTCGCTTTGCTGGGGTAGACCTCATTCGAGAGAACCCTTCCAGCTGCTAGTAAATAAGGATCCATCCCTTAGCGCATATTGGGTCAGCGCAGCGGAGACAACCATGCAAACCCTGCATAGTGAGCTTCTACGGGTTTAAGACTCACAGCCTCATCGAGCTAAATCAAGAGCCGTAGCCAGGCAGACACCCGGTTCCTCCACTCGAATCCGACACTCGGGAGTTACTGTGCGACCGCGACGCATAGGAGTTTTGTTTCCCACAGAACATTGTATGGACTTTTCAGACTTATACGGCAACGACTGGCGTGCACTGCGAAACAGAAATTACATCGCAATTTCCACAGATATCTCCGAACGCCTCCCTATCGATGAGGACTTCGACCCCAATGACACAATAGTCCGCGACACCCCCTACCACATCGACTTTGCACCAGACTTTCCCATCTGGTTACAACACGAATTCTTACAGCACCACCTCGATCAAACACCGGTACTCATCGACGATATGTTAGACTTCTACCAATCCACAATCGAATTCAACTACATAGATCATGTCGGGACTCTTCGACAACCCTCCATCGCCCCTGGACAGATCGTCCAGTTCCCTCAGCAGCGCCCCGACCGTAATGGCATCCTGAGCACGACCACGAGACCCAGGTGCCCTACTCGCCGATCAGATAGAATTGCTCACCGAACGAATGGCACAAATGATGCTCCGACTGGAGCAATCAGAACAAGAGAATCGGGAGCTATGGGACCGATTAGAACAAGGCCAAGAGGGCCCCGGGCCATCAACAGGCGGAGGGGACCTGCTCGATCGACAAGGAAAGAGGGCCGAAGTTGTTAAAGACCCGGGACTATACGATGGAAGTTATGGAAAGTTTGACGAATGGTGGACCAAGATGTTGGTCTTCCGAGAAACAAACCTTGACCAATTTGGCGAACACAAGCTAAATGGCAAGAAGAACTGGAACCTAGCCATGTTCTCCAGGATCGGTAGCGAAGCCGACAAAGATAAGAACGGTGCGGGCGCGTGGGCAAGAACGGAGCTTAAGAAACGACGCGACGCAAACATCCCTTGGTTAACCTGGAGGGATCTAGAAAAGTTGCTAACAAGCCGATTCAAAATCGGAAACGAGAAGGATATTGCCATCAAGAAATTGATGAACCGAAGGCAATATAGAAATGAGCGTACTCAGGTATTCCTGACCCAATGGCTGGCACTCTATGACCAGGCAGAATGCACTGAAAAAATGGGCATTATCTTGTTGGAACAAGGTGTCCGACAAGATATCATAAAACATATGTATATGCAGAAGAAACGCCCCGACACTCTATACGAGTTTGTTATGACAGTGCAGGACTACGCAAATGCCCTGGAAGCCTTCGAATCTCGTTTCGACGGATCTAGATCTCGGTCCAATAGGGACCCAAACACGATGGACGTAGATGTCCTAAACACATCCGACAATCGGGAAGAAATCGGCCGATCTTCCCGAGGCTGCTACAACTGTGGCAAAGAAGGCCACTTGGCGAGGGACTGCAAGGCCAAGAGCACGGCCTGCAACGAATGCGGTTTCCGAAGAGGTGGGCACAGAAAAGAGTGCTCAAAATACAAGGCGAAGAATGTTTGAAGAGCGGAGGGACCCGCTTCAACAAACCAAGATACCGAACAACGCTGCCCACCTCTCGCCACTCTATCCAGACCGGCAAACCTCAATGGCCAGTTGAACTGGCAAGGAGCCATCAGAGGTATGGACTTAGAGGCCGCTAGGGCCTACTTTCGTGATCTCGAAAGCACACAGGGAAAAGAGTAAGCTCAGACACATCGGGTAGTGTACTGAGCAATATGGACCCTATTTACGTACATAGTTCTTCTTCAGATTTCTTTTCTCTAGTTCCGTCTCGATCGAGGGTGCGACGCCAAGATAGTGCTCACCCGTTTCCTTTATCCATTTCAAATTCTTTTTCTGTACTCGACAACGATTGTAAATTAGATAGCGATTCCGATTCTTGTTCCGTATTTAGCTTTGAATCAACCGAAACGGGGATCTCTGAAAAGGAGCTTGGTCACCAGGAAGTGATGCTTAATTCCATTTGTACAAAAAATAAAAATAGTTCCACCTCGAACCTGAACGAGCAAAAAGTGCGCACCCTTAAGCCACTTCGCAAACTATTCGTAAAAATAGACATAATCACAAAAACAACAAAAACAGCCGTAAACGCTCTCTTAGACAGTGGAGCAACCAGCATCTTTATCGACACAACATGGGCAAAAAAAGAAAGGATACCTTTGCAATCACTCGAACAAGTTGTACCGGTATACAACATAGATGGCACAATAAACTCAGCCGGCAGAATAGCATACACCGCCACCCTTGTGATAGATTACATGGGACATCGTGAAAAGGTACACACCGATGTCACCAATCTGGGCAAGAACCAGATGATTCTAGGATACACATGGTTACATGACCACAACCCTTCCATTGATTGGATCAAAGAAACGGTCACCATGGATCGCTGCCCCACTTCGTGTGCAGCATTACATCATAGTTACATCAATAGGATGGAAGCCCACGAACAAGCTTACGGATATCATATCAGTAGAACCGATAATGGCAAATATGAACCAGCCGATGCAGCCAAAGCTAAGAAGTTGGTACCATCAGAATACCATGACTACATAGACGTCTTCTCGAAGAAGGCCAGTGAACGGATGCCAGAGCGCAAACCATGGGACCACGCAGTAGATCTGAAGCCCGATTTCGTACCAAAGAAGGGTCGATTGATCAAGTTATCTCCCCAAGAACAGGACGAAGTCAAGGCCTTCATGGACGACCAATTGTCAAAAGGGTATATTAGACCCTCTAAATCGCCTCAAACATCCCCAGTCTTCTTTATCCCCAAGAAAGATGGAAAGAAGCGAATGGTCATGGATTATAGATATCTGAATGAGGGAACCGTTAAAAATAACTATCCTCTACTGTTGATTTCGCAAATCATAGATAAACTGAAAGGATCTAAGATCTTTACTAAAATGGATCTCCGATGGGGATACAATAACGTGCGAATCAAAGAAGGCGACGAATGGAAAGGAGCCTTCGTCTGCCACCTCGGGGCTTATGAACCCCTCGTTATGTATTTCAGGATGTGCAATAGTCCGGCCACATTCCAACAGATGATGAACGAAATATTCGCCGACATGGATGACTGTGTCATCATTTACTTAGACGACTTATTGATCTTTTCGAAGCATGACAACATGGCCAAGCACGTCGAGACTGTGAGGAAAATCCTACAGAAACTCCGTGAAAATGACCTGTTCGTCAAACCAGAGAAATGCTTCTTCGGAGTAAAGAAAGTCGACATGCTGGGCATGGATGTCAGCGAACACGGAGTATCAATGAATCACGAGAAAGTCAAAGGAGTCATGGAATGGCCCGCTCCAACCACGATCAAAGGAGTTAGAAGCTTTCTCGGACTTGCCAACTTCTATAGAAGATTCATCGATAACTATAGTTTAATAGCCAGACCGTTACACAATCTCACGAAGAAAGATCAACCCTGGAAATGGGAAACCGCCCAACAAGAAGCTTTTGATAAGCTAAAAACGGCTTTCACCACAGCACCGGTATTAGCATATCTGGACGACACAACCCCTTATAGAGTGGAATGCGATGCATCAGATTTCGCCATCGGAGCAGTGCTCTCCACCAAAATAGACGACAAATGGCATCCGGTCTCATTCATGTCACACTCCATGACACCGGAACAACGTAATTATACGATAGCCGATAAAGAAATGCTAGCCATTATCTTAGCACTCGAACAATGGCGTCACCACCTAGAAGGTGCCAGACACCCCTTCGAGATCTGGACAGATCACAGGAATCTGCAATATTTCATGAAGTCACAAGACTTAAATAGGCGTCAAGCAAGATGGGCGCAATATCTATCGAGATTCGATTACGTACTGGTCAACAAATCAGGAACGTCCATGGGAAAAGCCGACGCCCTTTCTAGACGAGAGGATCACATGATCAGAATAGAAGACGACAATAAGAATACAGTCGTCATTCCTCCTCATCGAGTCTGATCTCTAGAAGAGACGGAATTATTTGATAGAATCAAACAAGCTCACTCAGGGTTGAAAGCCCCTGACAGGACGATCCTCTGTGAAGGATTATGGCATTACCGAGATAAGATCTGGGTGCCAACCAAGCTTAGAAGGGGGGTAATTACCCAATTCCACGATCACCCCTTCTTCGGACATAAAGGAGCTGAAAGAACACTCGACTTTGTCACTCGGTACTATAGCTGGCCCGGCGCCAAACAAGATGTTATTGACTACTGCAAGTTGTGTGATAGATGCGCGCGCATGAAAACCTTGAACCAACCCCCGGCGGGATTGTTACAACCGTTACCGGTAGCCGAAGGACCCTGGAAATCCATATCGGCCGATTTCATTACCGGACTCCCTGATAGTAAAGGCTTCGATGCCATTCTCGTTGTAGTAGACCGATTCTCGAAAGAAGTCGTTCTCATTCCCATGAATAAAACGGTCACCGCCCAAGGTACAGCCGAGCTCTACCGAGACCACGTGTGGAAATATCATGGACTACCTGATAGCTTGGTCAGCGACCGAGGACCCCAGTTCGCATCACAGATGATGACGGACTTATTGAAATTATTAAAGATAGAAAAGAAGATGTCATCGGCTTACCATCCACAAACTGATGGACAAACGGAACGGATCAATCGGGAATTGAACCAATACCTACGTCTCTATATAGCCGAGAAGCAAGAAACATGGGCAGATTGGCTTGCCATCGCCCAGTTCAACTTCAATAATACGAAATCATCGTCAACTGGATATAGCCCCTTCCAGCTCACGAAAACTTATAGTCCACGACTCAGGGTAGAACCCAAAACAGTTAAAGCTCTGGCAGCTAAAGAATTCGCCGACGAAATAGAAAACTCTCACGACATAGCCAGAAGAAATCTAGAACGTGCTCGTCAGCGAATGAGTCAGCAGGCTGACAAACATAGAAAACCAGCCCCCGATTATAAAATCGGCAATCTCGTACTCCTATCGACCGATCACTTAACGTTATCGGATCGACCGGCCCAGAAGTTAACCGAGAAATGGATAGGACTCTATCAGGTCATTGACGTGTATAACAATGCCGTCAAATTGCTGTTCCCGAAATCGAACCGAGCACACGATGTTGTCAACGTGTCTCGTGTTAAACCCTATATAGAACCCCTCGACGGACAACCAGTTGTACGCCCCGGTCCGGTATCAGTTAATGATGAAGGCGACGACGAATACGAAGTTGAGTATATCGTCGATAGTAGACCTATAGGCCGAGGATTCCAGTACCTCGTTCACTGGAAAGGGTATGACGAAAGCGACCGTATCTGGGAATCTGCGAGCAACCTTAAAAGGTCGGCTTCGAAAGCCATCGTGGACTTCCATCGTGAAAACCCCGCGGCACCTCGGAAATTAAAGATGACCCGCGAACTGTTCAATACAGTCTTCAGTACTCCCCTTGTGAACTTTACCTCAGGACGTTGTACTCTGCCCTCATCTCCGACTCGGTCATTTGCGGATCTGGAATCTCCGCCCTAGAAGGGGGGTAATGTTACGACCCTCGTTAAGTCCCCTTTTTTTTTCTATATCGATAGGTATTTTCTCGGTCACGTGACTTGATATTCGTCACATGACACATCACGTGACATCACGTGACACAGCTTACATAGATAGGTACGTCATAGGTCTAGACCATGACATCATAGCACGTGCAGTATGCATGTATGGGAACTCTCTCACACCCGTGAGACTACTATAGCCTTATATAGCTTACATTAGTAACCCTTATCG
>JBBPMT010000053.1:0-35958 GCA_038090455.1 Garcileccinum viscosum
GGCTACTATATAAGGTTAGAGTGTTCACACGACTGTGGGAGAGTTCCCATACATGAGGTGTACACGTGCTATGATGTCATGGTCTAGACCGATGACGTATCTATGTAAGCTGTGTCACGTGATGTCACGTGATGTGTCATGTGACGAATATCAGATCACGTGACCGAGGAAATATCTATCGCGAGAGAAAAAGAAAGGGAGTTTAACGAGGGTCGTAACAGTACCAGCCCCATTAAGTACTCCTGTAAAACATGGCCCTACCAGTTTCCTCCTTTATTTGTCCTTTACCTATTTTTGCCACATCACTTTACACATGCTGGGCTGTGAGATGAAACACTATATGATTGGACCAATGCCTGCAACTTGCTTCCTAAATGAATTCCTATCCATGAGCAAGCTACCCCACTATAAGGAATTTACCTTCCTGCCCAAAGCATTTCAAGACACTATTGCAACCACCCCAGAACTTGATGCATACATCTTATTTGTATGCCAAAATACCATGTATTATCCTACTGGAGTGTGGATATTGCAAAATAAATCCAGGAGATGGAACCTGTCTGTTCCAAATTATAGCTGACTGATTTACATGGCACTTCTAATATCAATAATTGTAGTATACTTACTTATCAGGTTAAACCAGAACTTTGTGTATACTCATACAAGTTCTCCACAGGATGCCACTCTTCTACAGTTGAAATTACCCTTGAGTTCAAGTGGAATCCTTGCCAAGATTTTTTCACTCAGCCATATGTTACAGAAAATCAGCTGACATTTATCTCAGCCAACAACAAGGTGCTCAATACTTTAGGCCAGATTACTGCTTACACTTCAGCATAACTCAGCTCTCAATTTCACACTCATTGCTTTTCTATGCTACTCATTTGGAATATTGCCTATATCATCAGATGGAATCAAGAGGGTGCTGTAACAACAGCACCCATCAAATATGCAGAAGACAAGACACTAGCTGAGTTTTTCTGGCACAACTTACAGGCTTCTCCCCAGCTATGTGATATTGATACCATTGTCAACAAGGCCACTGTCAAGGAAGCTCACATGATGAGATGGCAGTTATTCTTGCCAGCAAAAACTTGCATGCTCAAAACCACACTGTCTGTTGAGGGCAGTGTTTTACTGTTGCTCATCTTTCTGGCTCCCAGTTCGCCAAGATATCCATCTATGAGCCATTGGATATCAGTTTATACTGCATATGAATGGTACAGCAAATGCACTATCTTTCTGAAGGACTCCTGGCATGTCCTATTGAATGATATTCTGAGTAAAGGGGAGATGTACAAGAGACTGAATAGTGCTGGCATTCACAATGTTCCTACTTGCATTGCCTCTAGAAATATAAAGTGCATCTCTGAATAGTGGCTCCAGGCAGTGAGGCTTTTGAAAGAGGGGTGGTTATGCACTCCACCAAATCTCATTCCCTATGCCCATTATTGTCTTGTCCTCAATATTGCTGGAACTCCATTTGTGTTATTTGGCTCTGTATGCAAGCTTGTAATAGCTGTTCATGATGGATTGATCAGTGAGTCTTGTTCATCTCATGGTGACATGGGATCTCATCACTGCCTGTGTTATAATTTACCTGGGATCCCTTGTTCTCCTTACTTTATCTCTGCTTGAATCTCCTTTTCATGTAATAGTATAATTCCAGCATTCCAACTTGATCTTTATTGCTGCAGATTATATAATTCTCTTACCATTTTCTTTATTGTTTTGTGGTGCCACTTTCATAGCCAATCATTGTCTCCCAATTCAGGATATTTCCTTATATTTAAACCCTTCAACAGGTGACCTGTATTCCTCTAACCTTGATCTCCTTGAGTATCCATCTACAGTGAGGTGCAAAACCATTGCAATGCCTAACCCCAAACTGGGGCATGAAGTGCCCTGCAATCACTTGTGGGAATTTCACTTTGCTTTGGTGTGAATGAATAAAGTACAAACCCTTAGCTACAATGTTGTCCCCAGGGTCATGTGATTTTGCATACATACTGCAAAGATACAGCCACTTCAAAACATCAATACCATTGCAACAGTTCTGCATCCTTTGCTCATTACATTGAAATCAAGTGTTATTTGGTTATGTTAGGTCATACAAACAAACATACACATATTAGAACCATGCCTGAGTTTAAAATAGTTCACATGCATCTTTGTTTCCAACCACAACCATCATGAGAACCATCTCTCCTACTCAAAAACAAACCATCCTCTCTATGCTTGATGCTGGCCAATCTGCTCACTCTATTGCATCCACTACTGGTCTTAATGTATCTACCATATCCAGATTACACTCCAAAAAGCTACTGGAGGTCATTCATTCAAGCTTTCCTCTGCCAATATCCAGCATGCCATTTATCTCATCTCCTCTGGAAAGGCAGAGAATGCTGTTTAGGTGACCAAGGCACTCACCAATATAGTCAACCAGCCTCTCTCTACCTCCACAGTGCACAGACAGTTGAGGAAGACAGGTATGAAAGCTGTGGTCAAGTCCAAATGGCTTCTTCTTTCAGCCAAGCATTGTAAGGCTTGTCTAGACTTTGCTTATGCTCATAAAGATTGGACTTTGGAGGACTGGAAGAAGGTAGTATGGTCTGATGAGAACAAAATTAATAGCCTAGAGTCAGATGGGCACAAGTGGGTGTGGAAAAAGGCAGGAAAAGAGCTAAGTGATAGGCTGGTGGAAGGTATAGTGAAGTTTGGAGGAGGTTCTTTGATGATGTGGGGCTGTATGACTTGGCAGGGAGTTGGCTATGCTACCAAGATTGATGGTAGGATAGACAGGGACCTTTGCCTTTAGATTTTGAAGGATGAACTGCTCAATTCTTTGCAGTTTTATGGTCTTGATCCTTCTAACATCATTTTTCAGCAGGACAATGACCCCAAACATACTTGCAAGAAGATGAAGGATTGGCTTCAGGAGCAGTATTTTCATACTATGGTATGGCCTGCACAGTCTCCTGACCTCAACCCCATTGAGCACCTCTGGGGTTACCTCAAAAGAAGACTAGCAGATCATGATTTCTCTCCTAAGGGGATTCATGATTTGTTGGAGAGAGTTCAGGTTGATTGGGAGGGGATAGCAGTTGAAGAGTGTCAGAAGTTGATAGAGAGCATGCCTAGAAGGATTGAAGTAGTTATCAAGGCAAAGGAAGGCTATACCAAGTACTAATATACCCTGGAAAGCAAAAGGTGCAAAACTGTTGCAATGGTATTGGTATTTTGAAATGGATGTATCTTTGCAGTATATAAGCAAAATCACATGACCCTGGGGACAACGTTGTAGCTAAGGGTTTGTACTTTATTTGTTTCCACCAAAGCAAAGTGAAATTCCCACAAGTGATTGTGGGGTGCTTTATGCCCTGGTTTGGGGTTAGGCATTGCAATGGTTTTGCACCTCACTGTATATATAGATTAGATGTGATCATACATGGTCTAAGCTCCAATGCCAGTGAACTAAATTTAGCACATGTATATACCATCTATCTGAGCCATATATTGTGAGGATCAGAGCATTTGCAGTCAAGATACTATATATCACTTCTTGAGTTAAATACAGTGACTCCAAAAAGCATTCCAATTCCTAACTCCAAACCAGGGCACAAAGTGCTCTGCAATCACTCATGGGAATTTCACTTCATTTTAGTGGAGACAAATAATGTACAAACCTCTGGCTACAAATTATGTCACTGGGTCATGTGATACAAATCAGGGGCTATTGAGATATACCACTTTTAAAACAGCAACACCATTGGAATAGTTTTTGGACTTTCATAATAATATAGGTATTGGGTATATATTAGTACTTGGTATATCCCCCTTTTGCCTTAATCACAGCCTGGACCCTCCTTGGCATGCTTTCAACCAACATCTGACACTCCTTAGCTGGTATCCCCTTCCATACCTCTTGAATCCTATCCCATAATTGATGAATTTCATTGCAAGGGTTTTTATACTCTGCCAGCCTCCTCTTCAGGTAATCCCAGAGATGCTCAATGGGGTTGAGGTCAGGAAACTGTGCAGGCCATACCATAGTCTCAAAATCCTGCTCTTCCAGCCATGCCTTCACCTTTTTACAGGTATGCTTGGAGTCATTATTCTGCTAAAAGATAATATCAAATGGATTGAGATCATGACACTGCAGAGTATTCAGCAGTTCATCCTTCAAAATTTGGAGGTAGAGATCCCCATCCATCCTACCATTAATCTTAGCAGCATAGCCAACTCCCTGCCAAGTCATACACTCCCATACCATCACAGAACCTCCATCAAACTTGACTGTACCTTGTACTAGCTTGTTACTAAGCCCCTCATCTGGCCTTTTCCAAGCCCATTTGCACCCATCTGACCCTAGGCAATTGATTTTGGTCTCATCAGACCATATCACCTTCTTCCAGTCCTCTATAGTCCAATCCTTATGAGCAATGGCCAAGTCTATGTGATTTTTGCGATGTCTAGCAGAGAGTAGAGGGTGTTTGGACTTGACCACAGCTTTCATCCCAAACTTTTTCAAGTGGAGGCAGATGGTATTGGAATGGAGAGGCTGGTTGATGATGGCTGAGAGTGCTTTGGTCACTTGAACAGCATTCTCAGCATTCTAAGATGAGATAAGGTGGAAAGCATGGCAAATATTGGTAGGGGAAAGCTTTGATGGACAACCTCCAACAGACTTTTGGAGGTTAGAACACTCTTTCAAATGAAGCCTGGATATGGTGGCAATGCCAATACTAATACTGGATGCAATAGAGCAGAGGGAGTGACCAGAATCAAGCTGAGAGAGGATGGTATTTTGCTAAGTAGTGGAAAGTGATCACATAATAATAGTGGTAAAGGAACAAGAAGCATGGGAATGTTTTAAAACTCAGACATCATGTGTAAATGTATATCTTTATTTGTATCACCAAACAAGACCAAATAAAGTCATGTTTGGTTGAGATTCTAAATGTCATAATAAAAGTCCAAAAACTATTTCAATATGTTTTAAAAGTGGTGTATCTCAATAGCCCCTGACCTAGATCACATGACCCAGTGATATAATTTGTAGCCAGGGGTTTGTACATTATTTTTCTCCACCAAAGTGAAGTGAAATTTCCATGAGTGATTGTGGAGCACTTTGCATCCTAGTTTGGGGTTAGGGATTGAAATGCTTTTTGGAGTCACTGTAGTCATTACATTTTCATATGTTAGCCAAAAATGTCCAAATAAATTCTTAAAAATATAGAAAATTTACCAAAAATAGTACAGTAAATAGGGGGTGGCTGTACACCAGTTGCAACCAGTCCTGACCAGGTGGCTAAACCTTTATGAAATCAGGCAACTGGCAACTACAGTCTAGTTGCAATCAGTTGCAGTCCAGTCTAGTTGCCAGTTGTGCTACTGGTTGTCAACTGGACTTTAAAACACTAAGAGTAGTTGGATATGAAATGTTGGTACAGTCAACTCTCTTGTAATCTATATCCATTTCTATACCCATTTCTGGCTTTCTAGAGGCTGTACCATCAATTTAATGAAGTATGTTGTATAGGAAGAAAATATAGCTGAGATGTCATACTATATTTTGTCCACCAAATGTTTCCAGACATTTTTTGAAGTTTACATGACAGGTGGCTCTGAAGGGATATGGATTATAAGGGAGTTGACTGTAGAAGTTGGCAAAGCCAAGAAAGAATCTCACATCTTAGAATTTTGAGGAGATAGGCCAGTCTACTATTTCAGCAAGTTTGACAGGGTTTATAGCTAGTTGCCCAGGTTTGACAATCATTCCAAGATATTCCACTTCCAAAGAGGCAATGTTGCATTTTTTTCAAGTTTGAGATAAAGGTTGAGTTTCATCATCCCTTGAAGAAAATATTTGCTATATTTCTCATGGATGGCTTTGTTAGAGAAGAAAACTAGGAGGTTGTTCATGTAGATCACAAGCCATCTTTCTGTAATGAGTTTCTAGAAAAAATTATTCATGAATTGCTGGAAAGTGGCTGGGAAGTTGGTAACTTCAAAGAACATGATGGTGTGTTCAAAAAAGCCTTTGTAAGTATTGAAGGCTGCCTTCTATTGGCAGCCATGCTTGATCCTAATATTGTTGTATCCCCATCAGACATCAAAATTGGTAAAGACTTTAGCTCCTCTGAGCTTGTTGATAAGGTTGAAAATGAGAGGGAGAGGATATGCATCTTAGATGGTATGTTCATTGAAGTACCTGTAGTCTTGGCAAGGGCAAAGTCCTCCATCCTTTTTCTTTACAAAGAAGAATGGAGATATTTGGGGCAAGTTGGAAGGATGAGTCTTCTCAGCTTTCAGGTTTTCCTCTAAAAAAGCTTTAGTCACTTCTCTTTCTTCTGTGGTGAGGAGATAGATTTTTCCTATTTTGGGGCTGAAGAATTCATTGAGCTTGATTTTATAATCATAGGATCAGGATGGGAAAAGATGGTTGACAGTCTCCTTGATGAATACAGAAGAGTATGTTGAATATTCTGGAGGGACAGTAATTTTTGATTTGGCCTTATTGGCCTGGATTGCAAATTTGGTAGCCATGATGAAAGCTTTGGTGGTAAAGGATGTGATTTGGGTGAAACATTGCCCATATATGAGGACTTGATTGATCATATAGTGGATTTTGGCCTGGGTAAGGAAACAATGCCTTGCTCAATTGTTGAGGTAGTCATATAGCCTTTTATCAAAGATGAGGTCTGTATTAATATATCAGATTGATTTGGGAGGTGGAGGGCATAATTTAATAGAGTGTTGAAAGTGATCATGCTGGTATTGGGAGTCTAGATCTAGGATTTGAAAGCAATTACTAGTGCAAGCTAGGTTACTTTGACAAGACAAACTATGGAAGGAACTCTGTATAGGCTAGCAAGAAACTAACCAGAACAGACTGAGGTCTGCTGGTCATTGCATTCAAGTATATATACTATGATAGCATGGGCATGGACCACTTTAGGGCCAGTATTATTATGATAAGTATTGGTAAGGTAAGATATATAAGGCTATAGTGTTTTCACGAGTGTGAGAGAGTTCTCATACATGTGTAGAGCATGTGCTATGATGTTATGATCTAGACCTATGACATACCTATGAGTAAGCTATAGTCACATGATGTCACATGATGTGTCATGTGACAAATATCAAGTTACATGATCACAAAAAGTACTATCAATAGAGAAAAAGTTAGAGGAGTTAATGAGGGTCATAACATTACCCCCCTTCTATGGTGGAGATTCCAGATCCACAAAAGACTGAGTTGGAGATGAGGGCAGAGTGCAACAGCCTGAGGTGAAGTTAACCAGGGGTGTGCTGAAGACTGTATTGAACAGTTCACATGTCATTTTCAATTTCTGAGGTGCTGAGGGATTCAATCAATGAAAGTCTGCAATGGCTTTCGAAGCCAACCTTTTAAGGTTGCTTGCAGACTTTCAGGTGTGATTGTTTTTGTCATATCCTTTCCAGTGGACAAGGTATTGGAATCCACGACCTATAGGTCTACTATCAATGACATACTCAACTTCATATTCATCATCACCTTCATCATTCACTAATACTGGACCAGGGCATACAACTGGTTGTCTGTTGAGGGGTTCTATATAAGGTTTAATGTGAGACACATTAACAATGTTGTGTGCTTGGTCAATTTTGGGAATAATAGTTTGATGGCATTGGTATATACATCTATGACCTGATAAGGTCCTATCTATTTCTTAGTGAGCTTCTTAGCTGGTCAGTCTGATAACATCAAGTGATCAGTTGAGAGGAGTACAAGATCTCTGATTTTGTAATTGGATGCCAGTTTTCTATGTTTGTCAGCCTGCTGACTCATTTGTTGACAAGCACATTCAAGGTTCTTTTTGGCTATGTCATGGGAAGTGCTTATTTTATCAGTGAATTCTTTAGCTGCTGGTGCTTTGACTATTTTGGGTTCAACCCTGAGGCATGGACTATAGGTTTTCATGAGCTGGAAGGGACTCTATCCAGTTGATGACAATTTGGTGTTATTAAAGTTAAACTGGGTGATGGCTAGCCAGTCTGCCCATTGATCTTGCTTCTCTGCTATATATAGATGGAGGTATTGGTTCAATTCTTAATTGATCCATTCAGTTTGTCCATTTGTCTGGGGGTGATGTGCAAAGAATATTTTCTTTTCAATCTTTGATAATTTAAGCAAGTTTGTCATTATTTGTGATGTGAACTGTGGTCCTCAGTTGCTGACCAAGCTATTGGATAATTCATGATATTTCCACATGTGATCTCTATAAAGTTCAGCTGTTCTTTTAGTGGTCACCATTTTGTTTGTGAGAATTAAGACTACTTCTTTGGAGAAGTGGTCTACTATGACAAGAATACCATCAAAGCCTTTACTTTCCAGCAGTCCTGTAATGAAGTCTGCAGAAATGGAGCACCAGGGTCCTTCTATGACAGGCAAAGGTTGTAATAAACTAGTTGGCAGTTGGTTTGAGGTTTTCATGTGCATGCATTAATTGCATGACTTATAGTAGTCTATAATATCTTGTTTGGCTCCTGGCCAACTATAATACTGAGTAACAAAGTTGAGTGTCTTCTCAGCTCCTTTGTGTCCAAAGAAGAGGTAGTCATGAAATTGGGTGATTACCCCCCTTCTAAGCTTGGTTGGCACCCAGATCCTATCTTGGTAGTGCCATAATTCTTCATGGAAGATCATCCCATCAGGGGCTTTCAACCCTGAATGTGCTATTTTAATCCTATCAAAGAGTTCAATCTCTTCAAGAGACCTAATGTGATGCAAAGGTATAACAATGGTGTTTTGTTGTCATCTTCAATGCTGATTATGTGATCTTCTCATCTAGAGAGTGCATCTGCCTTGCTCATGGAAGTTCCTGGTTTGTTTACCAAGATGTAGTCAAAAAAGGATAAATATTGTGCCCATTATGCTTGATGCCTATTGAGATCCTGAAACTTCATGAAGTATTGCAGGTTTCTATGATCTGTCCATATTTCAAATCAGTGACAGGCACCTTCTAGGTGATGTCTCCATTGTTCCAGTGCAAGGATGATGGCTAGCATCTTTTTATTGGCTATGGTATAGTCCTGTTGTTCTGGTGTTATCAAGTGAAACATAAGGGATACTAGATGCCATTTGTCATCTATTTTAGTAGAGAGGATGGCTCCAATGGCAAAGTCCAAGGTGTTGTATTCTACTCTATACAGGGTTGTGTCATCCAGGTATGCTAGTACTGGTGCTGATGTAAAGGATTTTTTGAGCATGTCAAACACTTCTTGTTGCACTGTTTCCCATTTCCAGGATTGATCCTTTTTGATTAGATCATGTAGCAGGTGCACTATGAGACTATAATTGTTAATGAACCTTTGGTAAAAGTTCACTAGGCCTAGGAAGCTTCTGACTCCTTTAACTGTGATGGGCATGGGCCAGTCCATGACCCCTTTTACTTTTTCATGATTCATTGATATGCCATGTTTGCTGATGTCCATGCCAAGCATGTCCACCTGGGACACTCCAAAGAAACATTTCTCAGGTTTTATGAATAGATTGTTTTTACAAAGTCTCTGTAAGATTTTTCTTATGATCTCAACATGTTTCTTTCTATCATTATGCTTTGAGAATATCAATATGTCATCCAAATAAATTATGATGCAATCATCCATATCAGCAAAGATTTCGTTCATTATTTGCTGGAATGTGGCAGTGCTGTTACACATGCCAAAGTACATGACAAGGGCTTCATAAGCCCCAAGGTGGCAGATGAAGGCTCCTTTCCATTCATTGCCTTATTTTATTCACATGTTGTTGTATCCCCAATGGAGATTCATTTTAGTGAAGATCTTAGATCCTTTTAATTTATCTATGATTTGCAAAATCAAGGTAGAGGGTGATTATTTTTGATTGTTCCCTTATTCAAGTATTTATAGTCCATGACCATTTGCTTCTTTCCATCTTTTTTGGGGGTGAAGAAGACTGGCAATGTTTGTGGTGATTTAGAGGGTCTAATGTACCCTTTTGATAGCTGGTTGTCCATGAAGGCCTTAACTTCATCTTGTTCCTGAGGGGAGAGTTTGATCAATTGACCCTTTTTGGGAATGAAGTCAGGCTTCAGATCTATTGCATGGTCCCAAGGTTTTCACTCTGGCATTCACTTGCTTGCCTTTTTCAAGAAGACATCTATAGTGTCATGGTATTCTGATGGTACTAGTTTCTTTGCTTCTTCAGCATCAGAAGGTATGTATCTCCCATCATCGGCTCTGCTAATATGGTATCTGTATGCTTGTTCATGGGTTTCCATTCTATTGATGTAACTATGGTGAAGTGCTGCACATGACATGGAGCAGTGATCCATTGTGACCATTCCTTTTATCCAATAAATGGAAGGGTTGTGGTCATGCAACCATGTATAACCAAGGATCATGTGGTTCTTTCCAAGGTTTGTGACATCAGCAGTGACCTTTTCATGATATCCTATGTAATCTATGATGATGGTGGCAGTATAGGCTATGCCACCAGCAGAGTTTATTGTTCCATTAATGTTGTAAACCAGTACAACTTGCTCAAGGGGTTGAAAAGGGATTCTATTTGCCTTTGCCCATATTGTATCAATAAATATTCTGGTGGTGCCACTGTCTAGCAGGGCATTGACTTCTGTTTTGGAGTTTTCATAATTATATTGATTTTTATGAATAGTTCACAGAGTGGCTTTAAGGTGCACACTCTTTTCTCAGTTGGGTTCAGAGGCAAACTATTTTTATTTTTTGTGAAAATGGAATTAAGCATCACTTCCCAGTGACCACATTCCTTATTGGAGTTCACTGTTTTGGTAGAAAAGGAACTATAAATAGAAATATCAGAAGCTACAGATTCAGAGTCACTATCTAAGTTACAATCAGATTCGAGATCAGAAAAAGAAATTGAACTAGACAAAAGAAATAGGTAAGTACTATCTTGGTTTCACATCCTTGATTAAGATGGGACTAAAGAAAAGAAATCAGGAGAGGAACTATGCACATATTTAGGGTCTGTAACACTTGGTACTCTACCTAATGAGTCCAAGCTTACTCTTTTCCCTGGTGTGCTTCAAGGTCTTTGAAATAAGCATGTGCAGCTTCTAAGTCCATGCCACAGATTGCCACTTGCCAGTTGACCTGTCTGGCAGGTCATGAAAAATTTGTGAGGGGTCATTGTAAAGAATCTTGATTTGTTGATGCAGTTCCTTTTGTGCTTCTCACATTCTTTGACTTAAATTTGGAACACTCTTTACGGTGTCCTCCTCACCTGAATCCATATTCTGCACAGGCTGTACTTTTAGCCTTGCAATCTCTTGCTAGGTAGCCTTCTTTGCCACAGTTGTAGCAGCCTCAAGATGATCAGCTGATATCCTCTCAATTGTCAGAGCAAATAACATCTATGTCCATTGTGTTGGAGTTGCAGCAAGTACAAGATCCATTGAATTGGGATTTGAAGGCTTTTATCATGTTGGCACTGTTGCGACCTTCATCGTGACCTAACTCTACCCCTAACCTAGGATTCCGCATATGGTCTTCCCCCTTTCCAGACATACCCGCACGCTTATCCCAGCACTTCTCCTCGGTCACATGACAGCTAGACGCTGGTCATCATGTGACTTCCCTATTGGACTATTTGTATCTATTGACACTTTTATAGAGTTCCCGATCCTTGGCCTTCATCTTCTTGGCCTACGGATCTCATCAGCGATTGATCTCATATCTTGATAGATCCTAATCATATCTCGCATTCATTTCGCATATCTATAGATCTGCCACACCTCATGGTATGTGGCCTCTCTTCACCTTCTCACGGTCCCTGGCCTCGTGCTGCCACACCCCGTTGTTACCTCATGGTTTTATCTATCCGTTTATAGTATGTGCCGGCCCTTACTTCGTGGTCCGTGCACCTTGTACAGTAGTATATAATATAGCACCGATAGAACTCGACTCCCCAGTCTTGTTCTACTCGGCTTTGTCCCTAGCTTCCTTGGAACTCCTAGCGGATCGCCCTGTTCTCCGTCGTCCACAACAACGACCACCGGCATAGTAGTCTTACGAGAACTCACAAGCGAGTCTCATTTCTTTATCCTTGAGTTATCGATAGTTCGGACAAGGCGCTGGTACCTCCAAACCCAGCTTACGAACTCATAGGCAGCCGATAGCTGCGTATCTCCCCTCATCTCGAATACTCACTGATAGCATTCGTAACATTAGAACAAGACTTCTTTCGGCCTGCCTCGTCACTGCATTCGCCATACTCCTCGTATAGCTTGAGCCATCATTACCTGGCAACTGATTTTAACTTTGTTTTATAGTCTCGACCTATTAGGCTTCCGACACCACCTACTTCCTCGAATCTCCCACATAGCTATAGATTGGACCTCCAAATATAGCAAGAGTAATGTCTTCCACCATAGTCCCCCTCGTTCGCCTTCCAAAGGCTACCTTTGCATCGGCTCTCAAGAGCATCCCCTCGTCCTCGGCGCCTAGGCACGCATCCTCCCCCCATAGAGAAACCTGGCATGTAGGCCTCTTAGTGAGTGCCACCCGGTCATCGACCTCGGCAAGAAAGTACCCCTGCAAGTCATGCTCGAGTCGCGAGCACTCATCGAAGGATTGCCCCACTTGCTTCAACTGCGGAAGAATGGGCCACTACGCGAAAAAGTGCCCACGTCCCCGTATCTGCTATAGGTGCCACGCGTTCGGGCACATAGGCAAGAGTTGCCCCATCGAATCTGGACCACACAAGAAGGTCCCTATAGCCAGATAGGTTGCCCCTAGAGAGGGTGTAAAAGCAAATGCAATCACCCCTGCCCCGACGCCATTGACTAAGGCGTCCGCAAAATCCGTTCCCCAACCATCGGCCGACACTCCCTCGGCATCCCTTATCTTGGAGGCTGCGATCCTCCTAAAGAAGCAGAATGCGGCACTAGAAAAGTGCATCGCTGAACTTGAGGCGAAGATCGCCACCATCGAAGGGTCCGCAAAGACCACAAAAACTACCGACCTTCCCTCGGGCCCCAAGAAGGCCAAAACCAGCAAGAGGCGCCGCGCCTCGAAGAAGAAGGCGGCGGCTGCAAAATCAGAGTCTCCCTTGGCGCCTAAGAGTGCATCGCCAAGGCCGGCAGTACCCCCAGCAATTTCCGAAACCCAAGGCCCCGATATGGAAGCTGCAGCCACATTGTGGGAAACAGATAGCAGCAATAGCACGGAGACATTCATCTCACCTCCTTCCTCCCGGGCTTCGACGCCCACACCACTGACCCCTCGGCCCGAGTCGCCCGAGGATAGCAACCTTACCATCGCTGAGCTTCAGATGCTCATCATGAGAGCTAACTCACGTTTGACAGTTTCACAGGGTTTATTCGATAGAGGCACAATACCCGAAGAGCGCTTACAAGAAGAAATTGATAGATTCAAGACGCTGTTGAATCAGCTCAATCGGCATCCAGACCTTGCCCCCCCTTCCTGATCCCACGAGCCTTTAGGCTCATATAGAGAAGTTTTATTTTTATAGTCCATGACACTAACGAGTCCATATTACCTTATAGACTATCGCATAGATCCCACTTGGGAAGGTTGATTCGCTGCCCGCATAAGATCCAGTACGCGTGGTTAGCGAGAGGGCCAAAGGGTGTATGCTTCACATGTGTTGGGCTGCCCTGAGGAAACCATTGCATCACCGAGAATGGAGCGGCTGAGTCCCTGAACCCATTTGGTTGATCTGATAGTTTATAGAATTTTTGGAAACTGTCGTGCTTCGGCCGACATATTGTCATGTGACTCTTCGCGAGTTATTTATGGTTCTCGTTTTTGTTATTTATAGATCGTCAAGAAAATAGGGCGCGTGTCCTCTTCGTGAGAGATACCCCTAATGGAAAATTGAATACAAAATGCAAGAAAATAGAAAAACCAAAAATAAGCAGAATTTTTTTTCAAGATTGGACTTGTTTCTTTTTTTTTCTATTCCTTTTTCTGATTCGATTCTCGAGAGCATCGGGACGCTGCTCTTTAGAGAGGGCGTAGGTGTATAGGGATACACAAGGTGACGACTAACAGGAGTCACAATAGCATCTGGAGGCAATGGCGATAGCCTACTAATGGTAACGAGCTAGTGAGCGAATAGCGAACGCTTACCATGGAGGCGTAGTGCAGGAGCACAGCCAGCCGGAAGTGCTAATCTTGAAACTTTTCGGGATCATATCCTTTTTCACTTTTTATTCTGATTGCTTACCCTATAGCGAGTTTTTCTTCCTTTCCGACATAGTCATTGATGCTTTTGATTGATTATAGGGCCTTCATTGCCAGATCTTACGTGATAGCCGACCCACATTGCGTTATTACCTTTGGTCGACAAGATAGTCATTGATAGCAACATAGTCATTGACTTCCCCCCTTCCACATTGATCTTCATTGACGTACCTTTCTTCCTTTTATCGAATCGCGCGTTTTTCATTGACACTTTCTTGATCTTGTACTATAGCTTTTCCCCCCGAGACATTCATAGCCAATAGTCCCCGGAACTGACCTCCCCGAGTTTTAGGTCACTCCTCCTCTTCCTCGTCTCCGACATAGATCGATCTGGAATCTCGATCGTAAAGAGGGCGTAGTGTTGCGACCTTCGTCGTGACTTAACTCTACCCCTAATCTAGGGTTTCGCATATGGTCTTCCCCCTTTCCAGACATAGCCGCGCGCTTATCCCAGTGCTTCTCCTCGGTCACATGACAGCTAGACGCTGGTCATCACGTGACTTCCCTATTGGACTATTTGTATCTATTGACACTTTTATAGAGTTCCCAATCCTCGGCCTTCATCTTCTCAGCCTACGGATCTCATCGGCGATTGATCTCGTATCTTGATAGATCCCGATCGTATCTCGCATTCATTTCGCATATCTATAGATCTGCCACACCTCATGGTATGTGGCCTCTCTTCACCTTCTCACGGTCCCTGGCCTCGTGCTGCCACACCCCGTTGTTACCTCATGGTTTTATCTATCTGTTTATAGTATGTGCCGGCTCTTACTTCGTGGTCCATGCACCTTGTACAGTAGTATATAATATAGCACTGATAGAACTCGACTCCCCAGTCTTGTTCTACTCGGCTTTGTCCCTAGCTTCCTTGGAACTCCTAGCAGATCGCCCTGTTCTCCATCGTCCACAACAACAACCACCAGCATAGTAGTCTTACGAGAACTCACAAGTGAGTCTCATTTCTTTATCCTCGAGTTATCGATAGTTCGGACAAGGCGCTGGTATCTCCAAACCCAGCTTACGAACTCATAGGCAGCCGATAGCTGTGTATCTCCCCTCATCTCAAATACTCACTGATAGTGTTCATAACAGGCACTGTACTTTTGTTACAAAATTGTACAGTGCTTTGGGTCTTTCACCTTGCATGTACATATGCTTGATGATATCTTGTCATATGCTCTATTCTAGCAGTACAATGCCCATTGCTTCAGTGCATTCTGCTTGGTCATAGAGTGCTAGCCATTGCATGAGGAACACTTGTGTTCTCTCATTGTGATATTGTTTTCATGCCATTAGTTTCTTGGTCGCAATTTCTTTTTCATTTCCAATATGAAATCTACTGGATAGTAGTTTCTTGAGCTCTTTCCATGGAAGCCAAGATACATTGGCATTGCAGTGCTTTTTTATTTCTGTTCTTGCCCATGCACTAGCACAATTTTTGTCTTTTTCTCCTTCTGTACCTATCCTGGAGAGTACTACAAGGTTCTAGTTTTTCTTGCTATTGAGTTTGTGTTCACTAAATATGGATAAATTTGTTTCTTTAAAGATGAGCATTTTTGTCCACCACTTGTCAAATTTTCTGTATGACCTATCATACATCCCAGGATCCTTTACTACTTCCACCTTCTTGCTGATCTCTTTGTGGTTGTTCATCCCTATTAGCATGGAGTTGTCTTCTTTCTCCTGCCTTTCTTGGTCCATGAGGTCATGCAGGTCTCTGTTTTTATGCTCTGTGATTTTCAACCTGATATTATATACATATATCTGACAGGCACTCTGTCAGCAATGCAATTTGATCTGTGAGTATGGCAGTGGGATCTGCCCTGAAGTCTCAGGGATGGGCACAGCTGGCTGCAACAGTTGGTCTTCTCAAGCCAGTTGAGAGGGGGGATGGAGAATGGTCAAAGAGTCCCAACATGGTCTATGTAATTAAATTCAATTTAGGCTTGGTAGAAGTCAGTGGTGTCATTGGCAAGAATGGATGTCTGGTCCAAGTGGTGTTGTAAGAATTCATGTTGAAGCCACTCAAGGAAGTCTGGTGCAAATTCAATAGCATATGGGACACCCCTGCCTATGGTGTTGTTTGGGTCAAAATCTTTGTCAATAGGAAGACATTTGGAGATGTCTAAGAAGATGGTGATGTAGTTCTTGTTTTGTAGGGCTCTCCAATCATCACCATATAGATTGCAAAAGTCCATAAATATTCTGTAAAGGAACACTCCTATGTGTTGTGGTTGCACAGCAACTCTATGAAGGTCAAATATAAGGGAGGGGAACTGGGTGTCTGCCTGGCTATGGCTAAAGTTTTAGCACTTTGAGGCTGTGAATCTTTAAGCCATAGAAATCATGATGTGGCATTTGCACAGTATGCTCTGCTGCACTGATCATTTATGTGCTAAGGGTTTGATCCTTATTTTTTTGCAGCTGGAAGGATCCTCTTGAACGAGGTCTATCCCAGCAAAGTGAACAGAAAGTATGCTGGATGAGCATATGGATAGCATGGAGAGAAGATGCTATTCCTTTTGTGGTAATGGGACAACTGACTGCAAGTACAGTTTCAAGCCTTGTCACTGGCTATCGCAAGATCTCCCTATAAGTCTGGAATCCAACTATGAATGATGAGAGAGTAAGGGTGGGTGTTGACATGATACTGGTGTCAAAGTAAGGTAGTAAAAAGAGAGTCTGTTCTTATGAAAGCAACTACTAGCATGAGCTAGGTTACTTTGACAAGACAAATTATAGAAGAGACTCCATATAGGCTAGCAGGAAACTAACCAGAACAGACTGAGATCTGCTGGTCATTGCATTCAAGTATATATACTATGACAGCATGTGCATGGACCACTTTAGGGCTGGTACTATTATGATAAGTATTGATAAGGTAAGATATATAAGGCTATAGTGTTCTCATGAGTGTGAAAGAGTTCTCATACATGCATAGGGCATGTGCTATGATGTCATGGTCTAGACCTATATGTACCTATGAGTAAGCTATAGTCATATGATGAATATCAAGTCACATGATTGCAAAAAGTACTATCAATAGAGAAAAAGTTAGGGGAGTTAACAAGGGTCATAACAGGATTTCATCACAGGATATCTTGATGACTATTACACTTGGCCTGAATGAGGATAAGTGTAGCCTCAAGAGAAGTCAAAGGTCTGGGGGAGGAGTGAGGATGTTATGAAGTCTTTGAGGGTCAAGGGATTGAAGGAATTTCAAGGTAATGTTAAGAGGCAAGAGATTGACATTCAAGCAGTGAGGTAACTGCTGGTATATCCAAGGATTTTAGAGTAAGTGTCCACTCAAGAGTAGGATGAGGACTTCCAGAGCAGTTGAATGCTAGATATCTTTTCAAGACATATTTATGTGGATACTCAAGGAGGTCAAGGTTAAAGGAACTACTAATTGCCTGTTGAAGGCATTAAATCCAGGAAAATATTTGAGATACCTAATGGTGATTGGTCTGAAAGGTGGTGCCATAAAACAATAAGGGACAATGGAAGAATGTAGTAATCTGTAATAGCAAACTGGACCAGAAGGTGGAGACTATACTAGTATACAAAAGAAAGATGAAATAGGAATAAAGGGCATATGTGGAAATATACAAAGAGATGGGCGAATGAGGAGGGAAAAAGTGAGGGAGTCCAAGATGAATCATAACATTACCCCCTTACTGAGATGGAAACCACCAACTTTACCATTAAAGATTCCTATGGGCCACTGCTGGGGAACTGGTCATGTTGCTGATAGTAATATTGTCATAGTTGAAGAACTCTTCTTCCTCAGATCAGGCTTTGGCATGACATTCATCCCAAGATTTCAGGCCTTCTGCAATGCAATCCCCCCAGTTGCCATTCTTTTGAAAATAAAGGAAGAGGTGGAAAAGAGAAGGCATATAAAATTGCTGAGAGAAAATGGAAGCAATGGAGAAAGCTCTAGATCAATAAAGTGAGGGTCAAAATAAAAGAGACTAGTGATGACTTGGGCAATGGACTCTGGGATGGCCTGGGGCAAGGGAAAGGCAGAGGAGGCAGTGGTAGTGAGGGCAGTTAACCTGCTTGTAGCCTTACTGCCTGCATTTGAAACAGGTGAAGGAGAGATCAGCCTATTCTGGAGTGAGAATGATGTCACCTCCTAGGGCTTCATGGTGACATTTCCTGGTAAAATCATTATCAACTTGTTGGAGACAGAGCTCCTTTTTGTATTCTAGGGGTAAATAGTTGACAAAAAGGGTGGATGGAATGTCAGGTTGGTCTGAGATGTGGTTGATGAAAAGAGAAGGGGAAATGGAAAGGGAATCCTTTTTGGATTCTTTGACTATGTTGGCTAGATGATCTATGAGAGAGATCTGAGCAGGAGGGAAAAGAGGACTTTCTGCATCTCTATTGGTGGAGATGGATTTCCTCTCAAGGAGATGGTCCACTCAGTAGAGAACATTGACCATATCCAGTTGTTCCATGAAGATAAGGAGAGATTTTGACTGGATTGAGGCAATTGCTTCAATGAGGGAATAGAGAAAGCAGATGGAAGGATCTAGGGAGGGGGCAAGTTTCTGGATGACTTGAGAGAAATTGGCAAGACAGGAGGAGGTCTAGTGGTAGGCCTGTCTGGCCAGAAAAAGTAGGGAGTTGATTTGGAGAAGGAATTCAAGGATGGTGGTGCCATGGGAGCTGTGCATGTGAAGATTGATGAAATGAAAATTCCTTTCCTTAGAGAAGTATAGGAGGTGGTGAGCATGAGAGAATTCAGGTTGGGATTTGAAGCAGTTGGGGCAGGACATGGTGGTTTAGTGATGAGAGAGCTTTTAAAAAGCTGAAGGGGGAAAAATGGAGGAGTGAGCCTTTTTATAGGCTCTAAGGATGAACTTGGTGTTTTTGAATTCCTTTTTAGGGACCCAGGAGTCTTTTTTAGCTGAATATCAATATCTCTTCCATCAGACCAGGAATTGTCACTTCTATGGTATCCTCTTGTGTTAGATAACCTTCTCAATTTTGTATTCCTCTTCTCCATTTACCAAGTCAGGTGGTGGCAATAGGAAATTAGGGCCATAAACCTTGTTCTCATGATAAGGAGAAAGCAGGAATGTATGGAATATGAGGTGGATGTGCCAAGTTTTGGAGAAGCAGAGTTTGTAGGTGATTAGAGATAGATTTTTGGTTATGGTAAAGAATCTTTCTTGCTTGACAGTGAGTTTAGGTGAGGTGAGGAAGCATCTTAAGTTCCTGGCTTCCAGCCAGACCTTGTTACCTTTTGCAAAAGGCTTAAAAGGACTGATGGAACATGCCCTTGTAACCTGTCTGGCTAGTTCATGGGCAGCAAGGGCTTTGTCTCTGGCAGCAAGAAGGGAAGAGAGTTAGGTTTCTATAGCAGGAATGTTGGATTTCATAATGCTTGGAAAAGAGTGGAGTTCATATCCCATCATGAGAATGAAAAAGGATTTGTTTGGTGACAGAATGGAGGCAGTAATTGTAGGCAAATTCAGCATGGGAGATGTGTTCTGCCCAGTTGGTGGAGTTATCATGGCAGTAGATGTGGAGGCAAATTTCAACTTCTTGATTTACTCATTTAATCTCTCTGTTAGTTTGGGAATGGTAGGCCATAAAGAGGGAGAGGGTGTAACTGATGAATCTGGCAAGTTCTTTGGCAAAGGCAGATGCAAATTGAGGACCTTTGTCAGAGATGATTTTGTTATATAGTTCAAATCAAGTATAGACTTTGTAGAAAAAAAGGTTGGTAATTCTTTCTGTTGTAACTGATTTTTTGATAGGGCAAAGAATTATGTACCCTCTTAGGAAGCCCATGATTGACCATGACCATGAGAGAATCAAAGCCATCAGATAGGAAGAGGTCAGTGATGAGATTGCAGGAGATTTGTTAAAAGGGATGAGAGCAGGATGATTTGATGGGAATAAGAGAAAGGAGGGGATATTTGCTTTGTTTTTCTGGCAGTTGGCACAGCCTTTAAAATATTTTCAAATAAATTGGATGATTCAAGTGACAAGTTGACAGGTCTTGAGGTAGCCAAGATGACCTGCAGATTGGTGATCATGAAAGCAAGCTACAATGGATTGGTGGAGATTGAGGTCCACAGAAATGCAGATCTAGCCTTGGTAGATGAGAATCCCAGCATCATATTTCCAATCTGAGAGGTGAAAGTGGAATTTAAAGGGTAGTTTCCCTTTGAGGGTGTGAAAGGAGTTGAGAACAAGTGGGTTAGAAGCAGAGGAGGTGGCAACTTTATCAAAGAGGGTGGTGTCAATGAAGTTAATAAAGAGGAAGGGAGGGAAGAGGATGACATCTTTATTATCATTGTCCTCTTTAGGAATGAGATCAAGTTAGTGAAAGAGGGCATCTGGTCCAGCAAATTGTTTGACAGGGACTTGAGTGAGCTTTAGGTTATAATCAGAGAGGTCTAGGAGCCATCTAGCTTGTCTATGATTGAGTTTTTGGAGTTAGCAGAAGTAAGTGAGGTTCTTGTGGTCATTAAAGATCTGGACAGGAAATGAAGAGCCATGAATGTATTGTCTCCAGAATTTGAGGGCTCAAATAATGGCTAGAAGTTCTTTGTCATGGATATTGTAGTTTCATTTGGCTGTGGAAAAGAATTGGGAGAGATAGGAACATGGTTTCTAGTTGCAATTGGGATCAGTTTGAAGAAGGATCCCTCCAGAGGCAAATTTGGAGGTGTTTGTGGCAACAGCAAAAGATCTAGAGAGGTCAGGAGAGGAGAGGATTGGTTGGGAGAGAAAGGCCTGTTTGAGGGTGTTGAAAGCCTTCTGGAAGCTAGTGGACCAGTTCCATGGTTGCATTTTCTTGATGAGGTCAATAAAAGGGCAAGTGATGTTGGAGTAATTCAGAATGAATCATTGGTAGAAGTTGGCAAATCCTAGGAAAGATCTGATGTCTCAGAGCTTGAAGGGGATAGGCCAGTCAGATATGCCAGTGAATTTGATAGAATCCATGGCTAGTTGTCCAGGTCTGACAATCATTTCCAGATACTTAACTTCTGAGGTGGAGTTGCATTTTTCAAGTTTGAGGTGGAGGTGGAGCTCCATCATCCTTTGAAGGACACACTTGGTGCATTCTTCATGGGTGACTTTATCAGAAGAGAAGATCAGAAAGTTGTCCATATAGATTATGAGCCATCCTTCTGCAATAAGATCTCAGAAGGAGTTATTCATAACATGTTGAAAGGTGGCTGGGGAGTTGGTGAGTTCAAAGAATATGATGGTTGATTCAAAGAGGCCTTTGTGGGTGTTTAAGGCTGCCTTCCATTGGTGTCCATCTTTGATCTGAACATTGTTGTACCCCCATTGGACATTGAACTTGGTGAAGACTTTGGCTCCTCTGAGTTTGTTAATGAGGTCAGAGATGAGGAGGAGGGGGTAGGCATCACAGATGGTATGTTCATATATCCATAGTCTTGATAGGAGCAAAGTCCTTCATCCTTTTTCTTCATGAAGAAGAATGGGGAGGCTCATAGCAAGTTAGAAGGACAAATTTTCCCAGCTTTCAGGTTTTCTTTTAAGAAGATTTTAGTTGCTTCCTTTTCTTCTGGTGTGAGAGAATAGATTTTCCCTATCTTGAGAATAAAGGATTCATCAAGATTGATTTTATGGTCATAGAGTTCAGTTGGGAGAAGGTGGTCAACAGTTTCCTTGGTAAACACAAAAGAGTATGCTGAGTATTCCAGGAGAAGAATGACTTTTGGTTTGGCTTTGTCAGCCTAGATTGTGAGCTTTGTGGAAATGGTAAAAGCTTTGATGGTGGAGGAGGAGATTTGGGCAACATGTTGACTGCATTTAAAGACTTAATTGATCAAGCAGTGGATTTTGGCTTAGGTGGGAAAGCAGTGCCAAGCCCAGTTGTCAAGGTAGTCATACAGCTTTTTATTGGCTATGGAATTTGTGTCAATATGTCAGACTGGTTTGGCAATGGGAAGTGGAGGGTGTAGTTTGGCAGTGAATCAAAGGTGATCATGTTGGTATTGAGAGTTCAGGTCCTGGGTCTTGTCATAGGATATCTTGATGGCCAGGGTCTTCTTTTTCCAATTGATAATGGGATTCATCTTTTAATGCCATGGAAGTTCAAGAATTATGTTTTCCTTTCTACAATGCATGACATAGAATTTAACTTTCTGGTGGATTTTCATGATGTAAACATAGAGGGAGGTGGTGAACTTGATATCTCCATTCCTATTGGAGGTCTGGTCAATATTTTGGACAGGAATGGATTGGGGAAGGTATTTTTTGGGGAGATGATGTTTGTTGACAAAGTGCCAATTAATGCAGGAGATGTCTGCTCCAGAGTCAATGAGGGCATGAGTACTGACATCTTTGAGACTTTGAGCAGGAACAATGAGATGAAAGGAAATATGGATAGATTTCATTTGTTTATCAGCTACAAGTACATTGGTTTGTGGTATGGAGGAGACCTGCATCAGGGAGAGCCTCTATTCTAAAAATCCTCAAAAAACACTTTGTAGACAGATGGATATTTATCATTGTCCTCTATTTCTTGAAGGGCAAGTAGCTCCTTAGAATTTTCCTTGACTTTTTGGACTCTTCTTTCAAAAAGTTTGGTTGAAGGGAAGATGGGGCAGGAAGTAGCTGAGTGGTCCCCTTTGTGATAGCAGAAGCATAGCTTTATCTCAATGCAATGTTTGTGCTCCTGTGGGGTAAGCCTAGGGATTTTGATGGCATCTACATCCATGGCATTGGAGTCTTTTTTAGTCTTGATGGAAGTGGGGTGAAAGCAACTACTAGCCAATGCAAGCTAGATCATCTCAATAATTACAAACTATGGAGTAGGGACTAGGTAGGCTAGGAGAAATTGACCAGAACAGACTGGAGTTTGCTTGTCAGTATATTGCAGGTTGTTTATATATCTACTGACAAAGTGCATGGACCACTTTAGGGGTGGCCACTATTACAATGGCTATTTGTAATGTATACTATATATACAAGCTATATTGTACTCACAGTCATGGAAGGATTTCCATACATGTGCTTACCATGAGATATGATATACTATGATGTCATTGAGGTCTAGACTATGGTCACATGATGTCACATAAGTGATCATGTGACAAATATCAAGTCATGTGATTGCAAAAATGTCAATCAAAAGAGAAAAAGTTAGGCTAGCTAATAAGGGTCATAACATTACCTTCTTCTATGATGGAGATCCAGATCCACAATGGATAAGGCTGGAGACAACAGCAGAGTACAACAACCTGAGGTAAAGTTCTTGAGGGGTGTAGAAAAGACTATATCAAACAATTCACATGTCATCTTCAATTTCCAAGAGGCCAACAGATTCTTTACATGTAAATCCACAAGAGCTTTCAAAGCCAACCTTTTAAGGTTGCTTGCAGATTTCCAGATACAATCTTCGATATCATAGTCCTTCCAGTGAACAAGGTACTGGAATCCTCAGCCTATGGGCCTACTATCAATGATGTACTTGACTTGATACTCATCATCACCTTCATTATTAACCAATACCAGACCAGGGCATATGACTGGTTGCCCATTGAGGGATTCTATATAGAGTTTAACATGAGACACATTGATAATGTTGTGCACTTAGTTCAATTTTTGGAATAATAGTTTATGGCATTAGTATATATGTCAATGACCTGGTAGGATCCTATCCATTTCTTTGTTAACTTCTTTGAAGGCCTATTGGTGAGTTCAAGATGTTTTGTGGAGAGAAGTACAAGATCACCCTTTTTATATTTAGGCACTTGTCAACAATGTTTGTCAGCCTGCTGATGCATTCTGTTATGATTGACTAGATCTCCCCCTCATTCCTTTCTCTTCTTTTCCCTTCTGTTACTACCACCTTGTCCATATCTCCTCATCTATTTTCATAGACTGCTTCTCTCTGTATCAGTGTAGCCCTGACCTTCCAACTTACCCTTTACCACTGTTGGCTACTACCTTTCCCACCATCTCTTATTGTATTGTGGTGCCATCTCTCTAGCCAATCATCATCCTAACTATCATCTATTTTTCCACTACTTAAATGTCTTCAATAGATGCACTCCTTTTTCTCTAACCTTGACCTTCTTGAGTATCCTTCCTAGATACCTCTTGGAATATACTTAGTGTTCAACTACTCTAGTAGTCCTCATCCTACTCCTGAGTGGATGCTTTCCTTGAAACCCTTGTATAATCTTGCAATTGTCTAACTGCTTGAGTGTTGATTCCTTGACTCTCAAGGACTTTGTTGTCTGTGCCCTTGTCAACCTCTTCTACAACTATTACTCTTGACCACCTCTCAAGGCTACACTCATCCCTTCCAGGGCCAAGTGTAACACATTCAGTTGCATGTGCATTCCAGCACTGTCTTGGCTATGTCATATGATAATTTCAGACTGTCAGCAAAATATTTAGCTGCCAGAGCTTTAGTGAGGTGCTGCTTGAAGCCAAGATGAGGACTATATGTTTTCATGAGCTGGAATGGACTATAATCAGTCACTAATGATTTTATTTTGTTAAAGTTAAACTAAGCCATGGCTAGCCAATTAATCCATTGATCTTGTTTTTTGGCTATATAAAGGCAAATGTACTGGTTTAGTTCCCTATTTACACACTCTGTTTGTCCATTCATTTGTGAATAATAGGCAAAGGACATCTTTTTCTTGATATTTAATAATTCAAGTAAGTCTGTTATCATTTGAGATGCAAACTGTGGTTCTTAGTTGCTAATCAAGCTATCAGGGAGTCCATGATATTTCCATACATGATGTCTATAGAGTTTAGCTGTTCCTTTAGCAGTCACTATTTTGTTCATGGAAATTAGAATGACTTCTTTAGAGAAGCAATCTACTATAACAAGAATGGCATTGAAACTGTGACTTTTCAGAAGCCCAGTAATGAAGTCCACTGAGATAGAATTCCAAGATCCTTCAGGAACTTCAAGTGGTTGCAGTAGACTGGCCAGCAGTTTATTCAAAGATTTCATGTGTGCACATTGATTGCATGACTTACAGTATTCTATTATGTTGTTTTTGGCTCCTGGCCAGCTATAGTATTGTGAGATAAACTCAAGTGTCTTTTCAGCACCTTTATGGCCAAAGAAGGGGTGGTTGTGAAATTGGGCAATTATCCCCCTTCTAAGCTCTTGTGGTATCCAGATCTTATTGTAATAGTATCATAATCCTTCATAGAGAATTGACCTGTCTGGACTTTTGCAACCAGAATGTGCTATCTTGATTTTGTCAAGGAGTTGGATCTCATTTAGAGATCTGATATGATATTTCAGGATAACAACAGTGTTTTTATTATCATCTTCAATGCTGATCATGTGATCTTCTCATCTAGAGAGGGCATTGGCTTTTCTCATGGAGATACCTGGTTTGTTGACCAGTACATAATCAAATCAAGATAGATATTGCACCCATCTCACTTGACATCTATTGAGATTCTGTGACTTCATGAAGTACTGCAAATTCCTATGATCTGTCCATATCTTGAACTGGTGACAAGCCCCTTCAAGGTGATGTCTCCATTGTTCAAGTGCTAGGATAATGGCCAGCATTTCCTTATCAGCTATTGTATAGTTGCATTGTTTCAAGGTAAAGAGGATGGCACCTATTGCAAAGTCTGAAGCATCACATTCCACCCTATATGAAGTGGTATTGTCCAGATAAGCCAGTACCAGGGTGGAAGTGAATGCCTTCTTCAAGATATCAAACATTTCTTGTCATTCATGTTTCTACTTCCAGGGTTGATTCTTTTTGGTGAGATCATGGAGGAGTCATGCTATGAGACTATAGTTGGCTATGAAATGATGATAGAAGTTGGTGAGACCTAGGAAGCTTCATATCTCTTTGATGGCAGTGGATATAGGCTAGTCCATGACATCTTTAACCTTTTCATGGTTCATGGAAACTCCCTTTTCTGATATGTCCACCTAGGATATTCTAAAAAAGCACTTCTCAGGTTTTACAAATAGATCATTGTCATAATGTCTCTATAAGATTTTTCTCATGGTCTCAATATGGTGCTTTCTATCATTATGTTTCAAGAAGATCAATAAATTATTGAGATAAATTATAACACAGTCATCCATATCAGAGAAGATCTCATTCATCATTTGTTGAATGTGGCTGGACTATTGCATATTCTGAAATACATGATGAGGGGTTCAAATGCTCTGAGGTGGCAAATAAAGGCTCCTTTTCATTTGTTACCTTCTTTGATTCACACATTGTTATAGCCCCAACAAAGGTCCATTTTTGTAAAGATCTAAAATCCTTTCAATTTGTTGATGATTTGTGAAATCAAAGGCAATAGGTAGTTGTTCTTTATTGTACCTTCATTTAGGTACCTATAATCTATGACCATACACTTCTTTCCATCTTTCTTGGGGATGAAGAAGACTGGCAATGTCTGTGGAAATTTTGAGGAATATATGTACCCTTTGCTTAATTGGTCCTTGATGAATGCTTTGACCTTGACCTGTTTCTATAAATCAAGTTTAATCAAGCAACCTTTCTTGGATATAAAATCGGATTTCAGATCTACTGCATGGTTCCATGGTTTTCTTTCAGGCATGTATTTGCTGGCCTTTATCGAGAAGACATCTATATAATTATGGTATTCTGGAAGGACAAGCTTCTTTGCTTCTTTAGCATCAGAATGTATGTATTTGCCATCATTTGTCTTGCAGATGTGATATCCATATGTGATCTCATAAGATTCCATCTGGTTTATGTAGCTATGGTTGAGGGCCACACATGATATTGGACACCTATTCATGGTCACTATCCTATTTATGGTCAGGTTGTATTCCTGCAACCAGGTGTATCCTAGAATCATGTGGTTTTTGCCTAAGTTGGTAACATTGGCATGTATTTTTTGATGATATCCCTTATAATCTACAGTGAGCTCAAAAACCCTTTCCATACTAATCCAGATGGCAGTGCATGAAGCACACTGCCAAACACCATAGGATTGATTTTTGCTTAGCTTTGGTGGAGGTATAAATAGTACATACTCTCGGCTACATAATTGCTCCCTAGATCATGTGATTCAGTTCACAGGCTATGAAAATATAGTCAATTCAAAATGGTAATACCATGGAAAGGGTTTTTGAGCTTTTGAACTGCTGAGTAGGATCTCAGTCATATTGTAGTATAATTGCCATTGTTTGTTAGTACAAACAAAGATATACATACAAACAATATGTTTGAGTTTGAAAAAGTTCCCACACTTCTTGATTCTCAACCAACATCATGGTCAGATCACTTTCTCTTATTCAACAAAACACCATCCTCTCTTTGCTTGATTCTGGCCATTCTGGTGAAGCCATTGCACAGCAAACTGGTGTCAGCCATTCTACCATATCCAAACTTCGTTCCAAAGAGTGTTCTGGCCTTCCAAAAGCTGTTGGAGGTCATCTTTCCAAGCTTTCCCCTGCCAATATTCGACATGCTCAACATCTTATTATCTCTGGGAAAGCTGAAAATGCTGTCCAAGTGACCAGATCACTTACCAACATCATCAACCAACCCCTCTCTGCCAGTACTGTCCACCTCCACTTGAAGAAAGCTGGTATGAAAGCTGTGGTCAAGTCCAAACACCCTATTCTCTCTGCTAGGCATTACAAAGCTCATTTAGATTTTGCTTATGCTCATAAAGACTGGATTATGGAGGACTAAAAGAAGGTAGTATGGTCTAATGAGACTAAAATAAATCGCCTAGGGTCAGATGGATGCAAATGGGCATGGAAAAGGGCAGGTGAGGGGCTTGGTAATAGGCTGGTGCAGGGAACTCTCAAATTTGAAGGAAGTTTTCTCATGATGTGGGGCTGTATGACTTGGAAGGGAGTTGGATTTGCTACCAAGATTGATGGTAGGATGGATGGGGACCTCTACCTTCAAATTTTGAAGGATGAGCTCCAGCAAACCCTAGAGTATTATGGTCTCAATTCTCCTAACATCATCTTTCAGCAGGACAATGACCTCAAGCATACTTGCAGGCTGGTCAAGAATTGGCTAGAGGAGCAAGAATTCAACACTATGGTGTGGCCTGCACAGTCTCCTGACCTTAACCCTATTGAACATCTCTGGGGTTGCCTTAAAAGGAGGCTTGCACAGCATGAAAGTCCTCCTAGTGGAATTCATGAATTGTGGGAAAGAGTTCAAGTGGAATGGGATAGGATACCAGTTGAGGAGTGTCAGAAGTTGATTGAAAGTATGCCTAGGAGGGTTCAGGCAGTGCTTAAAGCTAAAGGAGGCTATACCAAGTACTGATAATGTTCAAATACCCAAAAGCTCAAAAACCCTTTCCATGATATTACCATTTTAAATTGCCTATATCTTCATAGCCTGTGAACCGAATCACATGATCTAGGGAGCAATTATGTGGCTGAGAGTATGTACTATTTATACCCCCACCAAGGCTAAGCGAAATTCCTGCGGTGTTTGGCAGTGCGCTCCATGCACTGCCATCTGGGTTAGTATGAAAAGGGTTTTTGAGTTCACTGTATAATGAGGGTGGCAGTATATGCTATGCTGCTGGCTGGGTTTATAGTACCATCAATGTTGTATATGAATATGACTTTCTCAAGAGGTTGCAAAGGAATGTGTTTTGCCTTCATCTATGTGATATCAATAAATATACTAGTAGCACCACTATCTAGCAGGGCATTGACTTCTGTTTTTTGGGTTTTCTGGATTATATCAATTTTTATGAATAACTCACAGAGTGGTTTAAGCATGCACACTCATTTCTCTATTAGGTTTAGAGGCAAGCTATTTTTATTTTTTTTGAAAATGAAATTAAGCATCACTTTCTAGTGACCACACTTCTTTTCAGAGATCACCATTTTGGTTGATAAAGAACTATAAATAGATACAGGGCTATCGAAGAAAAAGAGGAATCAGAGTTGCTATCTATAATTATGTTGTTGTTAAGAGAAGAAAATAAGTTAGAAGAAGACAAGTAAAATAGGTGAGCACTATCCTGGTGTCACACCCTCAGTTGAGATGGAACTAAAGAAAAGAAATCAGGAGAAGAACTATGTATGTAGCTAGGGTCCATATTGCTTAGTACACTATCCAATGTGTCCAAGCTTGCTTTTTTCCCTGGTGAGCTTCAAGATCCTTAAAGTAAGAGTAAGCCCTTGTGGCTTCTAAGTCCATGCCACATATGGCAGCTTGCCAATTTACCTAGTGTTTTAAAGTCCAGTTGTGCAACTGGTAAAAGACTGGCAATTGGACTGGACTGCAACTGATCACAACTGGACTGCAGTCACCAGTTGCCTCAGTTTCAGGCTTCAACTAGTTGCAGTTGCCTGATTTTATATAGTTTAAGTAACTGGTTAGGGCTGGTTGCAACCGGTGTACAGCCACCCCCTATTTACTGTACTATTTTTGGTAAATTTTCCACATTTTTTGAGATTTATTTGGACATTTTTAGCTGATATACAAAGATATGATGACTATTTAACTCGAGAAGTGATGTATCTCGACTGTAAATGCTCTGATCCTCGCGATCTATGGCTCAGATAAATGGTGTATACATGTGCTAAATTTAGTTTGCCGGCATCAGAGCTTAGATCACACGCGATCACATCTGATCTACATATAGATTAAGTGATCAAACTCAAAAATGGCTATATCTCCGCCAGATCTTAACCAATCAATGTAAAAAAGTAGCTCGAATTAAAGCTATGATGTAATGCTACCTCCGATACAGCCACTGCTAAGCATGAAACTCACACACCAAGGAGCATGAGACCAGTTTGTCTGAAAACTGGTCAAAACTGGTTGGCAACTGATGCACAACCATTCCAGACCAGTTTCCATTGGTTTTGGTTGTGGTCTGGGCGCATCTCCAATGCTGTGCAACCGGTTCTGGTCCTGTTTTTTCAAAATCAGAACAAAAACCAGACTGGACCAGACTTTAAAATACTAAATTTACCTGTCCAGCAGGTTGAGGAGTGGATATGGCATACTGGTTTGTTTGAGTGATTCCTTCTGTGGCATGCACTTGCTTTGATTCAATTTGGAACACTCTTTTTAGTGTCTTCCTCATCAAAAGCTGCACTTGGCACAGGCTGTGCTCTTGGCCTTGCAGTCACTGTTACAATTCTCATTAGCTCCTTAACTTTTTCTCTTATTGATAGTAATTTTCATGATTACATGACTTGATATTGATCACATGACTATAGCTTACACATAGGTATGTCATAAATCTAGACTGTGACATCATAGCACATGCCTTATGCATGTATGGAAATTTTCTCACACCCATGGGATTACTATAGCCATATATAGCTTACCTTACTCATCCTTATCATAATAGTACCAGCCCTACAGTGGCCCATGTGCATCCTGTATTTGTATATATACTTGAATTCAACAACCAGCAGACCTTAGTCTGTTCTGGTTAGATTCCACTAGCCTATATAGAGTCCCTTCTATAGTTTGTCTTGTCAAAGAGGCCTAGTTCATGCTAGTGTTGCTTTCATAAGAACAGACTCATTTATACTACCATTCTTTGACATCAAGTCTTGTGTCACCACTACTCCACTCTATCTCTTTCATTGTCTCAATAGTCAGATTCCAGACTTAAGGGAGATCTCACAATAGCCAGTAATGAGGCTCTCCTGAAACAGCAGGTGGTTGTTCTGTAACCACAAAAGGACTAGCACCTTCTCTTTGTTGCAGACCTTGGTCATGACCTAACTTGCCCCTAGTCTAGGGTTCCCTTTTTGACTTTACCCCTCTTCCTTGATTGCTGCCCATCGAGCATTCTTCATGTTATCTTATCAGGTCATGTGACTAGCCAACCATAGATGCTCATGATCACATGACTTATCATTTATTAACATCTATTGACACTTTTATAGATGCTTGTATAGATCTTCAGTCTTCATCTTCATCGCTGATGGTATCTCCTGATCTGGATCTCCATTGTATCTTGATAGATCTTGGATCTCATTAGATCTTCCTTTACCTATCTATAGATCTGCCACACCTCATAGTATGTGGCCTCTTTTCATGGTTTTCATAGTCCCTGGCTTCCATTCTGCCATACCATATTTATTGCCTAGTGCATTTAATATCCATTGCATGTGTCTACCTCATGGACTTCTACTATAGCCATAGATAGCAGGTACCTGCCCTTAAGGCATGATCCATGCACTGTACTCAATAGTATTTAATATAGCACCAATAGAACTTGACTCTCCAGTCTTGTTCTACTCAGCTTTGCACCTAGTCTCCTGTATAGGATCCACTTGGGCCACCACCATTCTCCATCGTCAGCTCCTCATTGACTACCAACTCAACCACTGGTTGCAGTAGTACCTTCAGGCTCATCAGTGAGCTTTACTCTTATCATTGAGTCTCCATCATTTGTGCAAGGTGCCAGTACCTCCAAACTTGGCTTATGAACACAATAGGCATACATTATACACATACCTTCCCCGATCTCACATCCTTCCAATAGTCATTCATAACACTCTTCATGCTATCCATATGCTTGTCTGATATAGCTTTGATTCATTTTATCAGGATAGACCACATTCAAATGGACCATTCTGACCACTGAAAAATATAGATCAATCCTTTAGTCCATATTGGGTCAGGACAGTAGAGCATACTATGCAAATACCACATCATGATTTCTATGGCTTGAATATTCACAGCCTTGGAGTACTAAAACTTCAGCCATAGTCAGGCAGATCCCTGGTTCCTTTCCTCATATGTATCCAACAATCATAGAGTTACTGTGCAACCACAACACATAGGAGTTTTTCTTACAGCTCATGAAATTTGAAGACAGTGAATTTTTGACTTATGCCACAATAGCCTCCACTGCCAATATTACTTCATGACTTCCTATCAATGAAGACTTTGATCCCAATGATACAATAGTTTGAGATGCACCCTATAGCATAGAACTAGTCAACTTTCCCAAGTGGTTACAACATGAATTTTTCCAACACCACCTCAACCAAACATCTGTATTAGTTGACAATGTTACCTAGGCAATAGCATGGGTCCAGGTAATCTGCACAGGTTGTGGGTCCAGATACCTCTTGGATATGGGTATGGGTCCTTAACTCAGACACCCAGACCCTTACCCAGACCTGTGGCTGGGGTTAGTCAGAAATTCACATGTGATTACTATCTAAGTATACATTAACAATCCATATCATGTAGCCATCAAAGAAGGTTTGATATAAATATTAAACAACATACAAAAAAAAGCCAATCTCAATCCCAACTACCAAGTATCTCCATCTGCACAAGATGAACAGCCAGCCTATCCAGCATGCAGTCAAGCCAACTGAAAAGGCCTGTGCAGCAGCTGAGGAGGTCTCATCCAAGGCTTCATGGAAATGCCAGCATAGTACCAGCAGTGATACTGACCACAGTGGCATGCCCACTTCATCCACCCCATTGCACAAAGAACTGCACATGGACAATGCAGATTGCTCTGCTAAAAATTGCCTTGCTCTGTCACCTAATTTGGACAAGGATGCTCTGGTGGCCACAGCCATGGATTGACAACAACATTCCCCTAGCATTGTCAAGATTGACAACTCTGTCAATGCTCAAGATAAACTCAGTTAGTATCATTGAGATGAGACACCATTAACACACTGATTAGCATTACAGAGAAACTACAGAAGGAATGGACATCATCCTACAGTCCTTGAGGCTGCTGGCCAGGCTAAGGATGCCCAGGAAGTTCATGACAAAATAGTCAAGAGTGTCCTGCAGGATAGATCAATTATGGCAGCATTTGAATGCAAAGGAAAAGAAAACATGACTTACAGTCACCAGCAACTCACAAAGGCTGAGACACAGTGAGGATACCATCCAATTACTCAATGTGCCTGCTTGCTCACACACAGGTAGCATGAAGATAGTCCATTGGATCACTGAGAGTATATGACCATTCAATGTTGTCACTGATCAAGGATTTATGATGTTAATGAAAACCAGGCAGCCTGAATATTACTTACCATCTTCAGATACAGTCTCTCATGATGTCAAAGAAGTCTTTGTGAAGACCCATCAACATATAGCTAAGATGTTGCAGGTGAGTCATGAATAGTTCAATTGAACATTTGACTGAATGGCATATACCAGGAATACAAAGACAAACTCCACTTTATCATGGATGCATGGACATCTCCTAATCACTGTTCATTCATTGCTTTTGTGGTCCATTTGGAGAAGAGTGGTGAGCTCCTGGCATTTCCATTAGATGTGGTGGAGGTTGCCCAGGTTGGTGACAACATACTGCTTGCCAGTTGAGATCTGATCTGGAACCAGTCTCATACAGGGGTGGAGCTTGATGCAGTATTCCAGTGTCCTGCAGGAATTCAGCTTGGAAATGAAGGTATAGTAGACAATGAGATGATGGACATTACCTAACAATGACTTGCAGATACTTGGCATCACTTGTGACAATGCCGCTAATAATGAGATCATGATTGATGAGCTTGCATACCTCAATACAGAGTTTCAAGGGGCCAGTATCCATGCACATTGCTTTTTGCACATAGTGAATATTGTGGCCAAGTCCATCATTCATGTTTTCAACATCAAAAAGAAAGATCTTGATGCTATGCTCCAGAGCAGTGAGGTTGGAGTTGAATGGAGTGAGTTGGCAGTGTTGAGCAGAGAAGTCAATGATGCCACCAGCTTGAATGAGAGGGTTGGTGATGATGATGCCAATGCTGAAATGGATAGCAAGAATGGATGGTTGGATGAGATGGAGTTGATGGAGCAAGAGGACAGAGATTGACTGCTGAAAGATTTGATCCCATTAAAGCTGGCACTCACAAAGGTATACATTTATTGAGTGACTGACCTGCTTGCCCACTCTTACTTCCTAGATGTGCAAGTTGGCCTCTAAAGTTACCAACTCATCAACAGTGCTGCTTTCAGCATGGAAGCAAATTCTGCAAGACCTGTAACAGAATGTTACCTGTTTGTTGCAAGACATTTCAACCCATTGGAATTTGACCTACAACATGCTTGAGTACATTCTAACACATAGGGAGGCCATAGACACAATTACCCAGCATTGTGAATTGCAAAAATTTGAGCTGCATGACCACAAGTGGCTCTTTTTGGAAGAGCTGCACAGTGTCTTGAAGGTGATGTCTGTGGCAGCTGTGTCACTTATTTGGCTGACCAGTGCTATTAGATACTCAAACATGCTACAATGTTTTTCTCACATGCAATGCTGAACCTCCCAATGGTCATTTCAGCGATGGATGTGATTGATGAGTCACTCACAACCAAGTCTACTGATTGCACACTTGGCCTACCCATCCATGCTGCAGTTCAAATCAGCAAACTCATGCTCAATTGATACTACAATTTTTCTGACTGATGCTTCAGACATCTATCAGATTTCAATGGGTGAGTCTGACTGAGTCATGCTGACTCAAACATTCTCTTTACTCACTTATTTTCAGTTTTGCATCTCCATCACAAGCTTCTGTACTTCAAGAATGCTGGCTGGGAGGATGGATGGGTCTGGACTGCAGAACATCTGGTGCATAACAGGTTTGAGGAGCACTACAAGACCTTGCTGACCTCAAATGGCATTGACTTCGAGTTGGATTCAGCTGCTGCTGTGTTGCCTGTAGAGGAATTTTTGAAGGTATGTCCTAGTATTTTCTTTTTTTGCATACAAACTCTATACTAAAACTGTGTACATCAATAGAATATGTTCAACCACATTGCTGCTCTAGCCTCACCAAAACAAACAGACCTTAGCTGCAAGCTCAGTCAATACTTGAGCACAGACATTGAGTATGTTGAGAATTTCCTCATTCAGTGGTTTGAACACCATTTACTGTATCCATGCTTATCTTAAATGGCATTAGACTATCTGTCCATGCTGAGTAAGTTTGTTTCATGCTTGTATCACTCAATTTTAGTTGGCTAACAGATTTACAGCCACTTCCATTGATGTTGAATAGTTATTTAGCTGAGGACAACTTCTTTTGAGTCATGTTTGAATTCAAATGTCATCACAGACCACTTGCACACTCCTTTGCCTTGGGCACTGGAGTTCTCTCAAGTTTATTAGGACAAAAGATCTTCAAAAGGTCACAAGCTTGCCAAATTTGAAGCCAGATGAGGCTGAGTTGGAGATAGGATGGAATTTGTTTAGTGCCATGTAGTAGTAGTATCATTTATCATACATTGCCAGCATACCACAGTCCATAGACCACTGCCCCTTGTGGATATACCCACTTTGGGTACAGGTATGGATATATTTTTGCAGACCCATGGGAAAACCCATACCCTTGATGAGGGTACAGGTATGTAGACAGGTAAAGGTGTGGGTGTGTGGCTGGGTACCTGCAGGTTTATCCATGCAATTACCTAACATTACCAACTTCTACCAATCACAAATTGAATTCAATTATATAGATCATGTCAGGACTCTATGACCATCCTCCCTCCTTGCTCTGAACTGACTCCTCCATGCCAACTGTTGCAGCCAGCTGTGCCCATCCCCACAACTTGAGAGCAGATCCTACTGCCCTACTCACCAATTAGCTGACATTGCTGATGGAACACCTATCTGATATCATGATTAGATTAGAAGCTACTGAATGCAAAAAACAAAGACCTGTGTGACCTCATAGACCAAGAAAGGCAGGAGAAAAATGACAACAGCATGCTGATGGACTCT